>CM026426.1:48617041-48771262 GCA_014871385.1 Ceratodon purpureus
AGAGAGAGAGCGAGAGAGAGATAGAGGAGAGAGAGAGAGAGAGAGAGAGACGCGAGTAGAGATCGCGAGGAGAGAGAGAGACTCCTCTATCTATCTCTCTCTCTTCTCTCTCTCTCTCTCTCTCTCTCTCTCTCTCTCTCTCTCTCTCTCTCTCTCTCTCGTCTGGGTATTTTCTAGACTATTCATTTATACCACAAACATATGGAAATTTTCCTTTATGAACAAATTCCTATCTAATTTGGCATTTACTATTTGAACTAATTTGGTTTTAAATGGTAATGAGCAACTTACACAAATTGTCCAATGTAGCTATATGTTACAATGTTTGATTTGATTCATCAAATTCGCATCAACGTATTCGGCTGTCATTTCTGGAACTCTAAACTTGATTTTTGTCTGTTCCTTAGCAGCCCTTGAGTCACCCGTAGGGATGTACTCTTCATTTATAAATTTGGTAATTTTGTCATGCATGGATCAAAAAGCATGGATATCAATCGACAAGTTGGCCAATAATTCATTTATTATTGCGCTTGTACTGATATGTTTATTGCCGCAGCGCTGGGTTTGAGCAGTGGCTATGGTGGCTATTGCGCTCATAGTTGACGATTGATCTGCATGAGTCTGTTTTGTTGCCGGGACTTGTTGCAGACTTGTCTGGTACATCAAGCACTAGGTCCGGAAGAGTTGCTTGATTTTCACTGATGCAACTTCAACATTGGATTCTCTCTGCAATATCATGTGCAGGGTCATGTCCTATGTGGAATATAAAATTATCTTCACAACACTGTCCAGATAAATTTATAATTGTTGAATTTAATTTTCTACGTCATCAAAGAAGCAAATGTTCCATAGTCAGTGAGGCATATGGATAACTTCTTTTGATGACTTTGTTGCTCGTTACAAACCTAGGCGTAGTTATCGCCATTTGCGCATTGCATATCAATGCTATATATCGAATATGGTCTGAGTCACACAGCTTTGTGTTGGAACTCAATCTTGGTTGTACATTTTCGATAAACTTGACGATGATTTAACGGATTTGCTGGTTGATCGATAGTTCACGATGGGGATCTTTGAATCGCTAGCAGAGAAGTACAGGTCTTGGCCAAGTAACCCCATCAGTGCGGATGCTTGATAGCTGAGACACCAAACTGTAATCAATAAAATGTCTCCAAAAGTAAGCTGATCAATATTAGACTCATGATACAGATGAGGCTGTGAATATTGATGTTTGATGAATTATAGTTGACGTTGATAATCTTGTCTGGATCCTTGTACTCTGGGAGCTCGTTGACGGCCAATATAGACGAAAGACATAGGTTGTGCGAACAGGTGAAGGCGCAAATAGCATTTGCAGCAATAGCTGAATTTCGGCACTCACTCATATGGGAATTTCAGCACTCATTTTTGCTCTTGGTTTTGAGCCATGCTTCTGTTGAAGAGCTGAAATTTTAAGTCGGTTGGTTGATCACTTAAGGTAGCTAGTTGATCACTTAAGTTGATGATTTCATTTGCACGGAGAATCTGATCATGTTGACTATGGCTGTTGTGTGGAATCTGATCATTCTATGATCCGATCAATTGGACCAAACTGGATCTTTCAATGCTGAGTCTGAGGAAGGAACTATTTAATATGAAGATCAGTATCAAAGGAATTTGAGATGAAAATGCAATAGTTGGTTGGGTGAGGTTGCTGCTCGCAAGCAGCAGACATTAGGTGCAAAACGGAGTTTGGAAAAGGCCGTGCAAGCCTGACCAAAGTAGGTGAACCCCCTGCCCAAAGCCGCACTGGCGCTGGCAGCGGGTGCCAGGATTGATGCCCGCACAGAACTGCGTAGCGCACTGTGAACAAAGGTCCTCAGTATAATAGTTGAGACATGAAGCGTTGACTCGGGGTTTGGTCCCAAGTGGGCAGATGCTGTCAGCCTGCCACTATAGCTTGTGCCCTCCACACGCCTACTGGGGAGGTCATTGGTTCGAGCCCCCGTGGCGGTTGCTGGCACCACGGTGGCACAGGACGTGCCATGTCAAAAAGCACGCCGGCAGCGGCCATTTTTTTTCTCACGTGCCGCTTACACGGCCTTTTCCAGACCCCGTTTTGCACCTAATGTGATTTATAAAGCATTCTAGAGGTTATCCAATCGATCTGAGACTCGTAGTTATCGTGATCGCTGAATGCTCAATGGTTTCTAGAAGATTGAGCTGTTACCTGAACTATTGCAATTAAGGTACTCTCTTTTTGTTTTAACCTGGACTTTTTCAGTCCATGTGCGTGTGTAACTGAAGTGGATGCTATGCTTGCCTGGGTGGTTCCGTCCACCTGCAGCTTATTTAAGCGCACTTTGATGGACCAGAATTCACAATCAAGCCTCCTTGCAACTGTTGTTCCTTTCTCTTTGGCAATCTGCTTGCATTTTGCATTTTGCTTCTCCTCTCGGTGCTCACAGGTGCTGTACCTAGTCGACAGTGAACTCTGATTTCTTTTAGCTTGCTCGAACTAGGTCTGGTTGATCTTGTTCTCTGTAGCTTTCTAGTGTGCTCTTCTCATGCTGGATTTTTTGGTCTATTACTCTGCTACGCCTTGGTAGTACAATCTGCTTTGATTGTTTAATTTTGCCTGAGCTTTGCTATGCCATTACTCAACGGCATTTTGCTCTAACTAGATATTTTCACACCGCTCTAACCAAGTCTGCATAATCGAGCTCCTTGCGGAGCTGCTAGAACGTCACAATAATTTTATGGAATTTGTTCCTACAAACATAGGTTTTGTTTCATATTGTTTGTGGACTGGAGAGTTGGATGCATTATGACAATGGAAGGGGGCTTTTCATATTTTTGTAACCACCTTTCCATTTTGTTATGTTAAGTGCATGTTTTCATCTTTGACAGGGATAACAACCAGAAGCCACGCTGTAGACACCTTGTGTACGTCCTTTGACTTATTGTTATATGTTGAGGTGGCATGGGCACATGTGAGGCGTGACTTTCTAAGATTGAAGCATTGCGCTACAACTATGGCAGTCTAATTTTCTTACCTCTTATTCTTATTTGTTGTATTCATATTTGTGGTGAATAGTTTGATACTTAGTTTCAAGAATTGATGCTTTCGTTCAAAAAATAAGATGAGGATTGTCTATTTTTTGAGCTTTGGAATATATCCTGAATTGGAGTGTAAAGACTGAAATGACTGTCTATTTCTCTCTCTCTCTCTCTGATTGTAGTGTGTCCGTCAAGATGGTGTGTAGGATAGGTTGCTCAACTATAGAGGACCTGCTATCAAGACAGTTTCAGTGTGTCTAGACGGTCCAAGTAGTACTAGTAATAAGGAGCAGGATGTTGTATGGAGTTGTAGTGATTCATGGAAAGAAGTTGGATAGATTTGTGTGTAAAAGTATGGAGATGCAGAACTAAGGGTTTAGAGGGGAGGAAAGTCAATTCGTCTAGTGGGCGTTGTAGATTTGGTGTTTGAACTAGTGATTCTTGTAGATTAAACCAATAATTTAAGAATATGTATTAGATCTAAGAAAATACCACTAAGAATGTAGTAGATTTAAGTTGGAAGGTTTCAGATCTAGGACTAGGTTTTATGGCAGTTTCAGGAGGCAATATACAGTTTTTTGCAGGATTTTCAAGCGGTTTAGGACATGATTTATTATTAGAAGTGTTAAGGAATTTTTTTTTTTTCACATTGGCAACCCTACTTTAGTTCAAACCATTTATCTCTACCTAGGCACACTAAGAAAGTACCAGATCTATACTGCTTTATGGATGATATGTACGGTGGCAATCCAAGTATTGCCAAGAGCAGATCTGTCAGCATTGACAGTTGCAGTGATCAGATCTAAGATAGTGACAGTGTCAAGGTAATGTTGGTGAGCGACCCATCAGTGGAGGCATGTCGAGTGCAACTAGGATTAGGACGGTGTAGACAACAGTGAGCTAGAAAGGAGGTGCATTTGAGGAGCTGAGAGCAGCTCTAGAGCGGAAGGGGGGATAGTCGTTTAGATCCAAGTAAGTTACTGTTCACCACTGATGTGATGGTGCATTGAAATGAACAATAGGCAAAATTATGACTAGCAATAAAAAAGGGAACAGTCAGTCAACAATTTGTACATCTACAGGCTAGATGAATGTATAGAGAATAAAATTGAAGCAGTAAAAAATTAAGGTTAAAAGGACAGCATGAGTAAATGGAGAAAACGAACCTAGGGATTAGTAATAAGAGTCTAAAAAGGAAACTAGACGAGTAAATCACGAGATCTAGGAAAATGAGTTAAATTTGGACCATGAAAAAGTAAAATAGGACCAAATTCACTAAAATCCATAGGGGCTGTTAGCCTGGGTTTAGGGATGGTGATGTTTGAGCCATAGACTAGGGAGAGTCAAGGGAGTTCTGGGAGGCAAGGGAGCCCATGAAGGGTGAGTTAAAGTTTGGCGAGCAGAGTAAAGGAAGTATTGAGACCCGAGAAGAAACCGTGTGGGAGCCAAGGAATCCGAAGAGGGGAAGTGGTAAGGTCTAAGGGAGATGAGCTGTTCAATCAGAGTAGCAAAACAGTTGAGGTTCCTCCCAAAACTGTCTATGTTGACCCAGGAGTCACGGAGCTATGAGGGGGATCCTAGTGCAAAATGATTACAATAAGAACATAACATTTGGACGGTGTAGAAAAGGGAAGAGCATGTGAGGCATACACATAGAACAACAAAGATTACCAAGAAGTGACCATGATTTCTATTGTCTTAATCAGAATTGCAACTCACAAAAGATGTGAGTCAAAATACAAAGGGAAGTCTGGAAACTAAAATGTGACTCAAAAACTAGAGAGTGTCCTCTGCTACGGCCTAAGGCTATTAGTACTATGGCCTGATCCAAAATCCACGGTGCATCCACAGTTAACACCGCTGGTATTTTGCCTAGGTGTCCAAGTCTTCCTCTGCTGGTCTTCATCCTTGCTGGCTGGGTCTTCCTTGGCAATCTTGTTCTTCCCGGCCGAGTCTTCCTATGTTGCCAGGCAACAGGGGCAAGACTCGAGGGACTAGGACAGACGTCTTGGACTAAACTTGTAAGACTCTATAAGTAATCTATAGAGTTCAAAGGACTAGCACGTAGAGGAGGGCTAGGACAAGGATCTACAGCACCTATCCAAGAGATCACTTGGAGGGGCAGGCTCGGCATACTGGAGAGGCAGGCAGACCGGAAGATCATTACTAAGGAGTACCAAGAGGGAGAAGCAGTTATCTTCCTTTAATGAATGGAAGCTACGAAGGGTGGGACAAAGAAGACTTCCCCAGGAGAGAAGCAGCATAAAGACTGGCCAAATACAAGCTCAAGAAGTTATAGAGAGGAGCAGTTGAAGTAGGGAGGAACATGGAAAGGCAGTTCAGCTTTGGGGGAGAGTATTTCCAAAGGAAGGACCAAGGACCTCATAGACATAGACTTGGTGGGGGTAAATTCAAGCTAGGAGACACTGCTTGAAGTAAGGAGGAGGACAAGATCAGCTATGGACGGACCATGATCCGGTTTCAAGAACTAGTTGTAAGAAGAGGAGATTAGGAGAGATGATGGCTCACTGCCATTCCTAAAGACTAGTACGAGAGATTGTCCAAGACTAGGAGGTGCCGACACTCAACACTATTGGAACCCTGAGGTGGAAACAACATCAGTATAAGACCAATATCAAGAAGAAGGGAAGAAGGGCAACAATTGATCGGATTCCCCAATGAAAGAAGTGCAGACTCCATGAGACCTGGTGGAGCCTATAGAGGCATTGAAGAAGAAATTGGACATGATCAAAATTGAAGACTGGACTGTAGGAGAAACAAAACCCTCTTTAGACCAGATCAAGACCAGTAGGCCAGTACCATCAACCACTAGAAAACAAATAATGCTGCTGGAACACAGAAACTTGTTTATCTTCCGGTTAACGTCAAAACAAGATTGTATTCTTCTTATCTGTGTGATTCCAAGTATCGTTTGGAGGACTCGTTAGTGTCATGTAAGATTTCATAAGCGATTCAGTTTCTCTTACACTTGTTTGGATTGTATCTTTTGAACCGGATATTCCTCCTACCTTCTCATGCCTTTTAATCTACTTCTTTTCCAATGTGATTAAGACAAAACCAAATCCATCGTATCTGGCGAGAAGTCACCTCACAACTAACCTAAAAAAATCTGGCCAGCAGGTCATGCAAGTGATTCACTTCCGATTCGTGAGACTACAACGACACACCGATCCGAATCTGTGAGAGCTAGGATCCGGCTATCTCTGGGCGACTCGTTCCACTATTTGATCTTCTCCCTCACTGTAAATGGAACCCCTTCAGAAGTTTCGGGAGCCCGATCAAGTATCTCTTGATCCGCTATGATCCTAGCGACGGCTATTCCGTATGAGGTTATTTAGAGACCCGGATAGTAAGGCTTCAACTCCCACAACAAACCGACACACCCATAATGCTCAATCTTGGAATCTAGACAAATCCGAGTCCTGCTTCACAAATTTTGTCACCTTCACATTTGGTCTACCGTGAAAATCTATCTTCTCTTGAATTATTTACACTCAGAAAGGAAGTCAGAGGACAAGCACTATACAGAAATTACGATGCTTTACTAATAAGGAATATAGGAAGGAATTATGCAAAAACAAAGACCCGACAGATTCCGCAAGCTCTACATAAATAAACAGAGGCTTTTACAAAAGCGGCGGCACAGAAATTTCACTTAGAATCCTAATTTCTACTCAAAATTTTCTAATCCTATCACTGTGATTTTTCGCAATCTCAAATCTTACTTCTACTCCTACAAAACCGGAAAACTACGACTGGCCTATCTACTTGGTCTTTGGCTTCTTCCACATCTTCTTGTCCTTATCCATCTTGCCCGCAACCTTCTTTTTCTTCGTCTTCTGCTCTTGGAAAAGGTTTAGGATCTTCGGCCGAGATGAGACCTTTGTTAGAGTCCGGGTCAAAGTCAGAGTCTGTGTGTGAGTCCATATGGTCGGAATGGTGGCCGACGATCTCGTATACTTGAATTCATCTTCCAAGTCTGAGATCAGGTACACTAAACTCTTTTCAGCCCGCCTCTTGTTCTTTTCTAGTTGACCACTCCTCTGCAGGGACGCCACTAAATTATTCATTAGAGGAGTGACCACCGGACTCTGCGAAGTGGGGGAGGGACGAATTACTTTGGTACGTCTGGCCAGAGACAAAATAGTTCTCCATCCTAGATCAACTCCAGTAGACAAAGTTGATATCCTGAACATGCACCTCACAGCACTGCAGTCAGAGACGGCAACAACGGCAAGGACTGGGAGTTAACTACAACTCCCTAGGACGACTGCAAGTATAAATACATAGGATCAGAACTAGGTTGCTCTCTCGGAATTTTGCTAGGAGCTTAGTCTTAGGACAGCAAAGACATTCCCTAGTTCAGGCTTGGACCTCTTAGGCTTTGTAAACGCTGATGATCCGAAGTAAACAATGACTTACCTCTTCTGACTAAACCCTGGTCTCCTTGTCTACTCTCTCTTGCTGTTTGCTTGCTTGCTTACTTCTTCATCACCTTCCTGCCCTGAATGTTTTCGCACTATCATTCTCTGATTAGCTTGAGCACCGTGGTCTTCCAAAGATACTCACCCCCTTGAAAGTCTAAGACGTCTTCTTAACCCTCCCCTGTCTCGTCTCGCGGGCTGAATACACGCTTACACTTCCAAGCTAACCCTAACTACAAGGTGTCCCACCCCTGTGACACCCGACCTCCCTGATATCCGTGCTGCTAAACCCTCTCCGGGTATCACTAGTGACCCGGATCTCCCCTACCTCGTATAATCCCTCTCCTTCCCTGTTCACACTCTCCATGCCTCGAACTGAGTGTAACATTTTGGCGACCATGCTGGGGATGGAATTGTGAAGCAAGGAAGCTTGGCCATCCTAGACACCATGCCTCCTAGAAAAGTTGCTGCGGAAGCAGCTCGCAACAATGAGGGAGAAGAAACCACGGTACCAGACGACCCTGATTGTACCAAAGATTTTGTACAATGGATGAAGCAGCAAATGATTGACCTTGCTGCTAAAAATGACGCCACGAATGCCAAGTTGGAAGCGTTAAGTGTGCAATACCAAAACGTGCAGAGGAGTAGGACCCCTGGACCTCTGGGGAACCCACCGTTGAATCCAACACGCCAAACCTCTCAAGTTCCTGTAGATGAACTACGGTCGGCTATGTTGCCCAGAGAGAATCCAACGGCAGCCACATCACAGAGCATGGGCAGTCAGGAACACTACACCAAGCTGCCCAAAATTCCGTACCTAGTGTTCGATGACAATGCCGACCCTGACTGGCATGCCCAACGTTTCAAGGTTATTGCAAGGACCATCGGAATCACTAACCCTGCTGACCTACAAAATATATTTGGAACAACGCTGCAAGGAAACCACATAAACTAGTACATAGATTTTGAAACAGAACACCCATTGTCAGGATGGGAGGAATAGGAGGCCAGTTTTTTATACAAATTCCGAAAATTAAAAACCAGCTCTGAAATCCTCAGAGCCCTTGGTAGCATCATCTAGAACAGAGACGAACCCGTTGACAAGTTTTATGATAGATTCAAACAGCTATTAGACAAACTCAACCAAAAGCCTGAGAAGACTATTTATGTGAATGGTTCAAAAAAGGTTTGTTGCCATGGATACAATAGGGTATTGTTATTTGCAGGGTCAAAAGATTGCACGACATCCTTGATGCCGCCAATGATATTAGTCGTGAGCTAGGTGCTCTACACAAGCTTCAGAAAACCTTATTACCTCTCCCGACACTCAGACCGGCTGTCCGAGTCACCCCAGTTCCCTGCAGTAACTATGGAAAGATACACGGCGGTCGTTGTTGGTTTGCCAACACTAACCAAAGAATGGACGACAATAGACAATCACAAAACTCTACAGCTGCCATGCAGGCCAAAGAAATTGAAGTAGATGCGTTCCAGCCTACTCGGAACGACGGCTGTTGGGAATGTGGGTCGTTACACCATCGAAGAGGAAAATGCCCCCTGTTGCACCAAAGGTGGGCCGCCGCAGCAGCCAATCCACCACCACCACCCAAGGACGGCCAAGGGCCCTCTCCAAGAAGTGGAGGAGAGACCATTACGGAAGTCCATGGGGCAGAGGCCAAGGTCGCTGCCATTACTATAGCAGCCGTCTCCACCAGATCTCAGACGGTCTCCAACCCACAAACAAACGACCATGTTATTGAACAAAGGAAGCCCTTCCCACCCAATCATTGGGAAAGGCTACACCAAATTTGGAAGGACTTACAAGAGGAGTTGGAAACTCCACAACCAGACAGTCTGCAAGAAGTTATAGACAACATCAATGTCACGATTACGCTGTGTAAATTAATTCAGATTAGCCCTGAGTTTCACAAATACTTCACAAATACAAGCTGCTTTGCCCAGTTTGCCTAAAGACCCCAAAGTCATTGAGATAAATTCTACGACCTTAGACCCAGACGCCGCGGTAATACGGATCCAGCTAGGACAGTACGACCTAACCAACGTACTGGTTGATGGCGGCTCGGGGGTCAACGTTATGAGTAATCAATTAAGGGAGAACCTGGGGCTCCCTCGACCAAAAGCCGCACAGTTTATCCTTCGTATGGCCAATGACGCCCCAGTTACGCCGTTGGGAATATTCTCTTCGGTGGCCATTACTCCACATGGCGTCACAACACCGGCCACTTTCGTTATCATAGAGATGCCCGAACGAAGCACCTTCCTTATCATCCTGGGACGTCCATGGTTAAGGGATATGAACGCCATCCATGACTGGGCCACGAACCAAATCAGAATACACAGACATGGACGAACCATAGTTATTCCTGTTGATAGCTGTGTAACCCGAGCTAAAGCTGATCAGATCAGACACCATGCTGGCACTAACTGGTTAAAAGGACTGTCACCAGAACAAGAAGCATTAGTCTTATAGGCGGATCCTAATTTGGTGCCCCTGGCCGAGATACACTTAGCCAGCCTAGTACCAGAACAGGAGAAGTTTGATATTCCCGCATATTTCACCGAGGAAGTCCAAGAAACAGTCGAGGTAAACGCGCCCCCAGCGTCCCAAGCTTTAAAAAATCACACGGTAAATGGTTGGTCCCATGGCGCCAAGGACAAAGTGGAACTCAATAACCTAGGCACCAGAGACAGCCCCAAGTTTGTTAAAATTAATGCTGAAGCACTAGTAGAGCTAAAAAAGGCAGCCATTGCACTGTTCCACGAATACCATGACATCTTTGCTTAGGGACACAAAGACCTCAAGGGCATACCAAGTCGGCTAGCAGAACATACCATAAATTTAGTTCCCAATGCCCACCGTATGCAACAACGCCGATATAGAATGAATCCTAATTATGCAACACGCGTCAAATGAGAGTTAGATAAACTATTACAGGCCAAGTTCATCTCACCTGTAGATTCGGCACCATGGCTGTCACCGATGGTCATCATACCAAAGAAGAATGGCACACTCAGGATATGTATTGATTTTTGCAAACTCAATGCCGCCACCAAAGAAGATCACTACCCCCTACCTTACATGGAAGAAATCATCAATGAAGTTGCCGGCCATGAAATGTAATCGTTTTTAGATTGCTTCTCTGGATACTATCAGGTAGCCATGGCTGAACAAGACAAAACTAAGACGGCATTTTCTGCGGAATGGGGACCTTATCAATTCAAAAGAATGCCATTTGGAGCTAAAAATGCACCCATGACGTTCTAGAAGGTCATGGAACTTATCTTCCGACCTTTCTTAAAAAGATTTTTTCGCATTTACTCAGATGATGGTACAGTCTATGGATCCATGAAGGAACATATTTCCCATCTACGCTAGATCTTTGACGCCTGCAGAACCAACGGAGTAAGTCTCAATGCCGATAAGTGTATGTTCTTGTTCTTCGCGGGTATTATTCTTGGGTATATTGTTTGCAAACATGGGAAGTTACCAGACCCTGAAAAAATTCAGGACATTGTTAACATGACACCACCTATTACCAGAAGGGAATCCAACGACCCCTCGGTTTGGCCCAATTCAACCGCATCTATATAGAAAAATTGGCACACATAACAGCACCCATTATCGCCCTGAACCATGCTCGTTACAGCTACCCTCGGGACTGGACACCTGTTGCCCAAGAAGCCGTAGAAAAAATCAAAATTGCCTACACAAATGCTCCTATATTAATTGCCCCTGATTGGACCAAGGAGTTTCACGTACACACCGATGCCTCCAACCTCGCCATGGGCGTCATGCTGGCCTAGAACATCACTGGCAAACATGACCAGCTAGTCGCCTATGCCAGCCGTCTCCTCAACACCGCAGAGAAGAACTACTCTACTACAGAAAGAGAGACCTTAGCTATAATCTATGGTGTCAAAAAATTCTGCCATTATTTGTTGGGAAATAAGTTTAGGTTCATAGTCGACCACCACAGTCTGTCTTATCTAGTAAACCTGCCATTAGTTAGTGGACGGGTTGCCTGCTGGATCATGATTCTACTCGAGTATGACTTTGAGGTCGTCTTTGTTCCCAGCAAACGACACATATTCGTCGATTGTCTCTCCCGAGATACTACGGCCACCGAGGACGGCATTGACGACTCATTTAACTACTCATATGTACAATCAGCGGCAATAAACTCGGAAACAGTATCGGATTGGCAATACCCGTATATTCAGTACCTAACTAAAGGTGATATCCCTGCTGATTTCACAGTTACCAGAAAGATTAGTTTCATCCAAAGCACCCTCTCCTATACAGCCGTCAAAGGCCAACTCTATCGCCGACGGCTTGATGGCAAAACTAGGATCCGCGTAAGCAAAGGACAACAACAAGACATTATATCCCATCTCCATGACGGCCCCGCAGGTGGACATCAGGGCCCAGAGACTACGATGAAGAAAATATTAACAGCAAAAATATTGGTGGCCTACACTACACAAGGACGTCCATGAGTACATTAAAAAATGCCACGCGTGCCAGATCGCTACCACGAACTTCCAGTATCAGGGCAAAGTTCCTTTGCGATCCATACCTCCTCTCGAACCCTTTCTTAGATGGGGCTTGGACTTCGTTGGACCCATTTGCGATTTAAGTATATCCTGGTCGCCAAACGTGGATTTAAGTATATTCTGGTCGCCACTAATTATACCACTAAGTGGGTCGAGGCCAAGCCTCTACGTACTAATACCGCTCTAGTTACAGCAACATTCATCTATGAACAAATTATTACACGATTTGGTTGCCCTTTAGAAACAATGTCAAACCAAAGTTCACACTTCGTCAACGCAGTCATCGAGGAACTCATGGACAACCACATCATCAAACATCGGACTAGCACTGTGTATTACCCTCAAGGTAATGGACAGGCAGAATCTACCAACAAGACTCTGATTAAAATGTTAAAACGTTTCATCCATGCCTGGGACGACTGTCTCCAGGCTACCCTATGGGCTTACCGAGTGGCTACAAAAACTGCTACCCAGGCGAGCCCATTTGAGCTCGTCTATGGTACTCAACCACTATTGCCCACGGAGTATATTGCACCTAACTTCCGCAGCATCCAACCCCGGGACTATATTCCACATAGGGTCCTTGCTGCTAGATTACAAGATATCCACCACCTTGAAGGACTCAGGGAGTCTGCCATACAAAACATCACACATAAAGAGCGCCTCAGTGCCAAGTACTTCCAAGCTTCACAACCACCAAGAATTTTTCAAAAGGGGGACCTGGTATTATGGTGCCCACGAGATCCAAAGATCAGAGAAACAAAATTCAAATTAGTTTGGCACGGGGCATACAGAGTTCAACTAACTCTCCCAAATAATACTGTCCATATGATCAACAATGACA
The DNA here is from genome assembly GCA_014871385.1 of Ceratodon purpureus. Taxonomy (NCBI): domain Eukaryota; kingdom Viridiplantae; phylum Streptophyta; class Bryopsida; order Pseudoditrichales; family Ditrichaceae; genus Ceratodon; species Ceratodon purpureus. Next base: position 48,629,945 of record CM026426.1, read on the forward strand.
ACTATGACGCCCATGCAACCATGGTCAATGCGGCCAAGTTAAAACATTATCATGCAGCCACGCCCCAATTATCCCCAACACTAAGCTTGGCAGAAATCAACAATCACCTAACCACAGAGGATAGCCAAGAACTGAGTGTAGATACAAGTCCCATCCACGATCATGACATTGCCGACCAAATTAGTCAACCTCCTAGCTCTTCCTTGACTGAGGTGACTTTCCATCTCATCCAAGCTGTCCCCTTCTCCCTACACTCCAGGAACCATCATGAACACCAGAGTGACGAGACGGCATCCCATCCACATCTCCGCCGCTTGAGTCGGGCACTGCCGCCATTATCATTGCAAACATCCCAGTCTAATGATGCTTCCTCTAAGCAGCCATCAAATCCTGGGACACACATGCAGAGGCCACCCAGGGTCACCTCTCAGCCGCCATGCACCTTCTCTTCCTCCCACAATGCACCATGTTGTTCCCTTGGACCCCCTCATTTTGCAACTGCTCAGTTGCAAGCACAGCCCCAGCGTCTGGCTCTGCTGCATCACCTTCCTTTCTCCCCTTCGCCTCTTCACATTCCCACTCACCTTGTTTGGGTTCTGCAGTATTTCTTCGCTGTGCACACCATGGCCGCCGCTGCGCCTCGGAAGACGGTCCCACCATTCTATATCCCGCGCATGATACATGAGTGGAAGAGGAGAGCAGATGAGATATGGACAACCAAGACAGGGCTCGTGAAATACTGGATGCTTATGGAGGGGAAGATTGACCTTGCATTGTGCAATATATTTATCCAGTCGATGCGGTAGCGGAGCGAGGACGACGCTTTCTCGGCAGGCATGGTCGGCAATGTGTTGGTATAGTATTCGAGCAGGTGCCTCCATGCGTTCTTTGGGTGGGACGGCACGGGCGTCACGGAATGGACTACTGCCTGTGCTCACCCTCGGCCTGACCTCGATTCTCTGGTACAGCACTTTCCCCTTCGACCAGATGGGCGTTACGATGTGTTTGCATTGGAGAAGGTCTTTGTCAAACCATGGTTTTCCCGGATGCGAGGGATTCTGAGCCAAGTCTTCTTTAAGAATGACTGCAACGGCATCACCCCCGACCAACTCTTGTTGCTGTTCATGCCGGATCAGGGGGAGCGCATCAACTGGTGTTTTTTGGTGGACGAAATTTTTTGTGTGCAGCTGCGAGGACACCGGCGCCGTCAAGAGTATTCCAGCCCGATTGGCCCCTTCCTCACAGCCTACATCAATCACTTCTTGGCCTACCCTAGACGCTACAACCGATCCCCTGCCATGGGTTCCTTTCTGGACATTCAGCGGGAATTGGCCATCACCCTGCCGGCCGAGTCTTCACTGCCAGAGCCCAGTGCCAAACGCCAACGGGGGTTGGAGCTATCTGCCGGGGAGACCATCGCCATGGATCTTGCGTGGAGACCACGGACGACTGAAATGTACAATTAAGCCTCAGTTATCACACCGATACTGACGGCCTTCCTACAATTGCACACCATATGGAGCAGAAGAGGAAGAGCTTAGCTGGACAGGAGGAGCAAGCAAAACGCAAAACGGCTCAACTTGTGCAATCCATGCAGGCCCAAGCTAACTAGACTTTGGAAGTTGCACGCCAAGACTTTCGACAGCAGCTAGAGGAAGCTCAGAGTACCCTTACCAATCTGCGTAACCAGGTGGCCGGCCTCGAACTTGAACTTACCAACGCACAAGAGCAAGTGGACTTGCTGGCCAAGGAAAATTTGTGGATGCAGGAGAAGATACATAAGCTGGAGCAGCTCAATGACGACTACCTGGCCTGATACAAGAAGCTCACGGCTGATCAAGCTACACAAGGGACACAGCTAAACCAAAAAGAGGCGAGACAACTGTAGCAGGAGCGAGTACACCACAAGCAGCTAAAGGAGACATTCGAAGCCAACAAAATGGGCTGGATCCACACGGCAACCAACGCCATAGCCACCAATATGTTTCAAATGCTCCGCATGAAATCGCCAACAACTAAGGAATTGCACTCGGAATTCTTAAACTAATGTATTGACGAAGCCTTGGCTGCTCTGGATCTGGAGCAGTTTGAGCCCGACTGGGAAGCCATGGAGCAGGAATCCCAGGATGGAGACGCAGCAAAGACATTCAAGGGAAAGGAGCCTTACCAATCGCCTTAGCGGCCGGGAGAAGAGACGCCATTGACAATCATCCTAGATCATGGCCCCTCCTCATCGACAGCGTTTCCTACTGACTTCCCCGATCCAGCTGAACATGTCGACATCCATGACCAGCTGACAGACATTGAAGATACCCCGCTGCCATCGCCCCATCTGCCTGCACAGACCACGGAGCCTCCAAGTCAGCCAATGCCTCTGGTAAATCCCCGCCCTTATACTTTGAAATTTCATAAGGATGCCCTAAAGAAGATAGAAGAGGAATTTAGCTTGGAACTAGAGGCCAGTGACGAGAGTAAGGCAGAAGAAGAGAGAGACGGCAATTACCCAAGTAAAGAACTACGTCACGGCCTATCCTGACTTGGCCTCGCGGTACGCTGATCCTGAAGTAGATAACATCCAGTGCCCTGCCTGCAACAAAATCCTAGGGAAGACGGTTTATGACATGTATCAGCATGCGACTACGTCCTACTCCAAGCATAATTGGATCCATCGTGGCGTATCAGCAGCAATTGCCTCACTCTACGGTGACCAAGCACCTCCATGGCGACATCTTCAGCTCCCGCGCAAAGCAACACGCCCCGACAGGCGCCCGGCCCACCGACGAACCAGAAATTAGAAAAGCAAGGCAATTCACGGACGGGTTGCGAGCTACAAGAAAGATTAAATGTTACTCCGAACATGCACCTCACAACAGTGCAGTCAGGGACGGCGACAACGGCAAGGACTGGGAGTTAACTACAATCCCTAGGACGACTGCAAGTATAAATACATAGGATCAGAACTAGGTTGCTCTCTCGGAATTTTGCTAGGAGCTTAGTCTTAGGACAGCAAAGACATTCCCTAGTTCAGGCTTGGACCTCTTAGGCTTTGTAAACGCTGATGATCCGAAGTAAACAATGACTTACCTCTTCTGACTAAACCCTGGTCTCCTTGTCTACTCTCTCTTGCTGTTTGCTTGCTTGCTTACTTCTTCATCACCTTCCTGCCCTGAATGTTTTCGCACTATCATTCTCTGATTAGCTTGAGCACCGTGGTCTTCCAAAGATACTCACCCCCTTGAAAGTCTAAGACGTCTTCTTAACCCTCCCCTGTCTCGTCTCGCGGGCTGAATACACGCTTACACTTCCAAGCTAACCCTAACTACAAGGTGTCCCACCCCTGTGACACCCGACCTCCCTGATATCCGTGCTGCTAAACCCTCTCCGGGTATCACTAGTGACCCGGATCTCCCCTACCTCGTATAATCCCTCTCCTTCCCTGTTCACACTCTCCATGCCCCAAACTCAGTGTAACAAGAGTTTGCTGCCGCCTTGGGCTTGCTTGAATCTCGACCATGGGAATTGGAACTCGGATTGCATGCGGCGTCTAAAATAGTATGCATTCTAGTATTCCTGCTCGGATAAATTCCGGTGACTGAGCACGGATGACCTCCGGGGACTAAGCGTGGATGAGTTCCAGCTGCACGAGATTGGTATTGGCTTCGCTCACGTTTTAGAATATCATGGCAAGGGATCCGGGCGTGGACAGAACCACTATCTGGATGTGAGGTTCGACCTGAAGCAACAACTTCCGCATTGCTCCTTGGATATCCTTCCCCTTTTCTATTAAACATAAAAACAAGATTGAGATTACCTTGGTAGCAGAGGGGTGTCCATCCGTCTTGTAGTCGTTGTCAAACAAGTGAGTCTTCTTGATGATGTGAGCCGGTTGTCCCACCAAGATCCAGATCCGGTTCAGGATCTGCTCCTGCTCGGCTTGGAAATACCAAATCTACTTATTCTTCCCGCCAGGTCCTTTGTCAGCTCCATCACCTAGAGCTCCAACCACTTCTTCTCTGCTCTAGATTAGGGTTGCGTTGTGAACTCCTCCAACTTTCGGATTAGATTTTCCGGGCTTACTGTAATCCAACATCGGGCAAGCCCTCCGGATCATGACCTCTAGCCTCTCATAGTGATTTTGCAGCTCCTGGATTGTGCGGAAGGGTCATCCAAAATTTGAAGGATGACGTTGTTGTCTTGCGGAGTACGGATGCTCGGCTTGCGAGCGGATCTCCTTGGTGCAAGGCTGCTTGCTTCGAACGTGACTTCGATGGCGTTGATTGTTGCTGCATCTCTCGGACGACGTTATCGCTCATCGACTCTTGAACATTTCCGCTTCTGATCTTTTGACTATCACATCTTTCGGGTCGACTCCAAAATCTATTAGCTCCTTGGCAATATTTAGCTGTTGTCAACACAGTCTTGAAAAGCAATCATACTTATGGTAGAGATGGAACAAATATGGGTAGAAGCAAGAACGCTTCTTCCCAATCCCGGTAATCAACTTCACAACCATATCCTAGAGGATCACCCCCCAATTCACCTCTTGTTGTCCGGACATTGCTCCAAAGATGGTATTCGCCACCGTTACGGTTACCTAGCTCGGCTTCTCCGATACATGATTGGAACGAGGAACTCTAGAACCTGCTTCTCTCTCGGATTTCCACACTCTGCTACCAGAAATCCGTCCTTCAGATTGATCTGGCTCACGAAGTTGTTGACCAAATACTTATCAGATCTAGCGGCCCAACTAAGTCCTTGTCAAGAGAAGGATTATACATTTGCCCAATTATCTGAGGACCATGTTCCGGGATCCCTCCGGATAATTCTCTCCCACTGATTTTTATTCTCTTCTAGGAACTCTCTCCACATCTCCTCGCTCTTAAGGATCTAGGGGTGCGCTAAAAGGCCTTGGCATACCATCTCAGTTAGATCCTCGACCAGCTGCTGCTTGTCTTGTTCCCTACTCAAAACTGCAGGGGTGACGGATCTAAGGGCCATAGAAGCCATGGCTACTCCTTCCTCCTCTCACTATCCACTCCAAACCAAACTCGCCAACAGGAAATCCTACAATCCAATTGCCCCTGAATTGGAAAAACACCTCACTACGTATTCACTCCCTCTAACTCTTAGTTGCAAAAAGACTTCATAACCCTAAACTCCCCTGCTTATATACTAAACATCTTTTAATTGCATCCGCCACCATATTGGTCACTAACCGTTATCTTAATTAACACAACCATTTTCCCGCTTTGGATCCACAAGGGTTATTGTAACAGTCACATGACCGGAACGAATCCAATTTCCTATTTGGGATTTAAAAACATCTTAACTATTTTTAGTACTTATAGGAATCTGGTTTTGCTTAAATATCAAATCAAATCATTTGTAGCCTAATTTTATCTACTTAACCAAAAAAAATGAAAGGTACTATAAAATCTAGTTCCAGTCTTGTATTATCCGGACGTTTCTAACTTTTGCGGTTTCCAGAGGTGCTGTTTGCACAGGACCTGTTCCAAGGACCAGAAGTGGATGAGGAAAAGGAAGACATGAGGCAGCTAGAAGAAATCAAGGCCCCTGGCAAGCAAGAAGACAAGCTGAGAGGGACAGAAGGAACCAGCAGACCAAGGAGGATGTCTATAGGAAGCAGATGGAGGAATTGGGACTAGCCACTAGATTCAAGGAATCCATGGAGGCTTGGAAAAAGAAGAATAGAGAAGAACTCAAGTTGAAAGAAGCCATGAGGCTGTGGCAAGAGACCAAGAGAATTGAGCAGTAGGAATAGAAGAGAGAGAGGCAAGAGACCCTTAGATCCTCGCAAGATGCTCCAAAGAGGGAAGAGATCAAACAAGCAATCTAAAGGCAAGAGGTCAAACAGCTTGACGTGCTGCGCTGGGAGGCTTTGCAAATATGGCAAGAAGCCTAGAAAACGAAGGATGAAGACAGAAAAGTAGCAAGTTGTCAAACAACCTTGTACAAATGGCAGGAGGTGTTGAGGAAACAAAGCTAGAAGCTACACGCCTGGTAGGTGGTGAGCCAATGGGAATAGGAGTACTTATTGCCTTAGCTGGTAGTTGTTATCCCAAAAGGCAGGTACTACCAATATTCCCACCAGTCGGAATATGCACCCAATGCAGGCGCTCAAAGACTTGAAACCCTCCTCTGGAAATGGCACATCCATTTCCAAGCTTTCCAAAACCTCAATCACCTTTACTATAACCAATATAGGATCTCGAGATACTATATGGTCAACTACTACTCTGCAAGCAAAATAGAGCCTAGAATAAGTGAAGGTCACGACAACGCCCTTTCTAACCTTCCACCGCCCAAATCAGCCATTCTTAAGAAACATTTGAATTGGCTCTAGTTCCATTGGTTAGAAGTAGAAGGCCCCGTCGGCGTACCGCCGATAGAACTTGAATGAAACGGAGCCGCCAAAGGGATGGCTCTATCCACTAACTGAGACTAGGCCTGGATGAGCAGCTGACGTGGATCGGGCGATTCCTCCCATCGTGAGTATTGTCATCCGCCGACTATGATTATTAATTCTGTCAATAAATATTGCAGCGGACCTGTCCTGCACTGCAGATTTACTCCCCTAACTTGTAAAATCAGATGCGATGGTAGAAGTTAAGTATACGGCAACAAAAGGGGCTGCAGAGTTACTCACACCCGGATATAAAGACAGTCCTCTCTGAAACAAGTGAGTGAGGAGTGCTCTCAGAAGGAATCAAAAGTGCAATAACTGAAATAGAATGAAGCATGCGCCATTGGCTGGGGGTTAGTTAGGAAAGTTTAGAAGTAAAATTTTTCACTTGAATTGAATTCAAGTTCATCCGCCTTGTTGAAAACAAGATTCCATCAGAGCGGTGAGATACAACAGCCACTATTGAACAACGTAAACTCATTATCACAAGTTTTGCACATGGCAATTGGAGAAGCTGTCAAATCAATCGCCCACGACATTGATGACCATCATGACTTGATATTCATATCTAATTGAATCACAACACGTCCCATCCGTTGTCCACCTAGCATGATTGGATAGTTGTGTCCTATGGCCATCCATGCATGGATGGTATGTACATAGGCATACGCCATGAATCCATTGAGCCTGAAGATTCAGTCTCGAGGGGTGGAGGTCTGTTGGGTATACACCCGTCCGACAGCCATCTAGACCACATATCGATGTGAGCCAAGGTATGTGGTCTAGATAATTCCTAATTCCGACATAACTTCAGGCGATCTTAAGGCAAGGGTCACATTCTCTGCATGTTCCAACATAACGGAGTGGAGCATCACTTGGCATAAGAAGGACTCTCTGTCCTACGTTACACTGCGATTGACGTTGAAAATTGGTGGGAGGGAGTTGTTGGGCAAGCCCTAAGTGGATGTTTTGGCACTTAAAGAATGGCCATTGAGTCCCCAATAAGCGTCTGCCTATTGCTTGGAGTGATCCCAGTCAAGGATATCAATCTTATGGATTGCGTAGGAGTTGTTTTGTTGATAAAGACATGCACCCACAACACTTGCTGCAAAAACGCATACAATAGGCAATATGCCAGTGGGCACCCACAAGATGTTCAAGAATTCATTGATTATTTTGACCTTCTCATTAGGGCCAAGAATAAAGTTAACAAGCAAATGTTGGCTTCCTTAAATAATCCAACAAAGCATGTACCACTTCTACGTTCTCGCCCGAGCCAAATTGAAGACATTGATCTTTGGTGGCATTGGATCCCAGAGTGCTTCAAAGCCAACCATCGTGATTGCCCTCGTTGCAAGATCCTTCTTGATTGGGTTCTCCTTGAGTGGAAGATAGTACAGCTCCAACTTCTTTTGAATTGCTCCAAGTTTTTTGCATAAGAGACTCATCTGGTCCTGCCTCTCCATAAAGAGGCCCCTCTAAATCAAATTCTATGTGTATCTTCTATGCTGGAATCCAGTCCCTAATTGGACGTTGGATGTAAGGAAAACAGTGCCGAAACGTTGGATGTTGGACTCCCTCATTAAGATGTCTAACGCCTTGAACATTGAGGTCAAGGACAAGGTTGCGGAAGCAAACTATTTGTCGCAGCTGGACCGGATAAGGTCCAAGGGAGAGATATCTATAGGCGCCAAGTGGATCGAGAAGGGGAAGACATAATTTGGAACAAGCTTATGCTCATATACAGGGGCTAACTACTTCGCAGACCAAGGGATTTGAACTTCAAGGAACGGACAATGGAGGAATAGGAATCCCTTCAAAACAAGAAGGGTCTTGACGACACGATGATCAGCAACATACAGGCCCAGGTGTTCGATTGCAAGGAAGGTTTGGAATGGCTATTGGGGCGATATAATGGCTTGAACCCGAGGACGAGACCAGCTCCGGATATATTCAACGAGGCGGTTAAAAATTACTCCAAGCTTGAGGTGGCAGATTTGTCGCAGTCGAAGATGCAATTTGATACCTGAGTCGCCCTCACTCTCTACGAGGTAATGAATGTACTTGACGACAGAGGACACTTCGCCTTCGACCGCTTCGTCTCTGAGATTTTTGTATTCTTTGGATTTGATAGAGTGGGAAGGACATCTTCATTCTAATACAACACGTCAAGCTGGTTGGCGAGAGGGTTTCGCGAGAGGTGGAGGAAGAACTCTACAGGGAAGATGGAAACCAACAATCAACCATGGTGAAATTCATTGTTACCCCTTCCCTCTGGCTTTTGGATTTAGAGTCAAATCACTCCCTTTGGGTGGAGTCCAGACTAAAGAATAGCCAATGGAAGGTGCATACAATGTAGTACCTTTCCGATCATTCCAACAGATTTCAAAGAAGCTCGAAAATTGAATCAAAGCCCAATATTTCAGTCTCCGTTATGTATGGAACGCTAGAAGTGGCGGGGGATACTTTTTGGCACTTCTCTAAAATCACCGATGCTGCCATTTTGGAGCAAAGCGGCTATAACATCTGTAGAGGATTGGGCTGGCAATGGGAATTGCCACCAAAGATACTCGTACCTCCTGTCTCTTTTGGAGCAAGCGATGAAGTTACGTGACGTCAGGGTCATCAACGTCTAAGGTGGTGGAAATGTCATGGCCATAGCTTTGGTATGTGAATGTTCTCTTTCTCTCTTATGTAGTTATTGTTCTCTCTCTCGTGGTTGGCGGGTAGCCAATGAACACACCATGCAGCCTACGTCTACTCTCCTAATCTACGCTAATCTTTTTATCCTATGCTTCTGTAGGAAAAACCAGGCAACGGTAATTGAATTCCTACGGAGTGAGGAAGAGAAGTATGACAAACAGTGCCGGGTGAGGAGCATGACGTTCATCTTAGGCATATATAACGTTCCAATTGAGAATTAAGTTTGAGGGACCTAGGATGGAGCGGCCCTTTCACACCCACTAACTTAGGTGTAAATGCAAAAGTGGCCCATCTCATTGAGAAGGCGGATCTCTAGGTGCGAGGAAGTCTATTGAGATTCCGGTGAAGTTAGAAGATTCTGATATCAAGGACGAGGAGCCACGGAACTCGGACAAACAAGTAATGAAAGATGAGGGTTCTGTCAAGAATGGAGGAAGCAGAGGCCCAGGATAGATACGGCGACAAGGTGGACTACAAATTAAATTCCCTCAATTGCATTTGAGAATTTAAATCCTCATTACGCAAAGCCTCCTCTATGGCAAGTTGAGGAGAAGAAAGGAACAGGCTTCCTTAAGTTCGTTTGATCTTCACACACTGTACCAGAGCTTGAAATTACTTCTGTGGACCTCAGGTAGACCTCTTGAAGCGCGTGGAAAATTTTGCATGTACGTCATATTTTCTGGCTCCAACAAGAGGAATTTGTCTGAGTTGCACCTCCCTTGAAGCCGATAGTGAGTATTGAAGGGCATTGGCCTGATACACCTATCGGTGATGCAGGAACCTCAAAATTTAGAAATATTTGGATAGTGCTAGATTGGAACCAGATTTCATACTACCTTCGACTTTTTTGGTTAAGTAGGTAAAACTAGGTTAGAAATGATTCGATTTGGTAGTTAAGTAAAACTGGATCACTAGAAGTTCTTAAATTAGTTAAACGAGAAACTACTCCTTGATAAAAAGTTGGATCCGTTCCGATCAGGTGATCGTTACGATAATTGTTCCGGATTGGATTCGGAGAAGCGGCTGTGATGATTGAAATAACGGTTGGACTAGTATAGTAGCGGCGGTAATTAAGAGGCGCTTTGTACATAAGGCGAGGAGTTTAGGGTTAGGAAGTCTTTTTGCATCTAGGAGTTAGAGAGAGTGAACAAGTGGTGAGGTGTCTTTCCGATACATGGGTAGTTGGATTGCCGTGTTTCTTGTTGTGAGTTTCTGCAAGGCTATATAGTGAGAGAGGTGAACTATAGCAATGGTGACCGTAGCTCTGTAAACCATTAACCCTGCAATTCGAGAAGGGAAATCTGCCAAGCAAAAATTGGCAGAAGACTTGATGCGGATGGGGTGTGGGGGTTTGTGAATTCAGCCGTGGATTCTTAAGAATGAGGGAATAGTGAGAGAGTTCCTATTTGAAAGTCAGAATTAGTGGAAGAGAACTCTCTGCAGAGAGCCTGGATCGTGGTCCTCAAATATGTGGTCAGATGTCTAGTCCTTCAATTGGCAGAGATTGAGTTGGGCCCTCAGGTTGGATAAGTATATAGCAAGGAAGTTCGTGGGAAAGATCAATCTCAAGGACGGATTTCACGTAGGAGACTATCGGAATCCAAGAGAGAAGCAAGTGTTGGAGTTTCTTGTTTTGATTCTTTATCCAAAGAAGCCAAGCCGGGTAACCGTAACAATAGGATACACCATTTTTGGAGCAATGTCTGTTAAGAGGGAAGTCAATTGGGAAGTGACCATTCGGGATGTTGTCTTGAAGTTGGTTTCCGGGATCGGGAAGAAACTTGCGCCTCTGACCCCCTTCCTGCTCCATTTCTACGCAAGATATAGGTGCCTCAAGGAATTGGAAGAGGAAAAGCTTGGAATTGCCATTTTGTTTGCTGGAGTACGGAGAAGATTCGAGCCTTACAGCCAAAGTATCAAATGCGAAGACGGAAGCGGATTCGGTGAGTAACAATCAAGGCCAGGAACTGCTGCGGGATCCAACGTCAACAAGATCATGCTCCAAGTCATGTTCCAAGCAAGCGGATTCATACCAGGCAGTTCTGCTAGTGGCCCGAGCATCCGTTCCCCGCGAGACAACCACCTCCTCCTTCAACTTTCCAGATTATCCATTTCGGGCAGTCCAAGAAGAGATCCAAGAGCTGCAGAATCACTATGACAAACTGGAGGTTCTGATCCGAAAGCCTATGCTATGATAGATAACTACGAGCCTAGAAACCTACTCCAGAGGATGGAGGAGTCTACAACGCAGTCCCAACTCAAGGCATAGAAGGAGCAATTGGAAATCGAGGTGAAGGATTTGACCAGGGTTGTCACGCACATCCGCGATGCTCAGGACGTCGTTAAGTTCCCGGACGTTCGCCAGCGACCCATGACCTTATGTGACTTAGAAAAAAAAAATCACTCGAACAGGTTTCACCCTGGAATGAAACCAGATCTTGAACGTGGGGGGTTGCCGGGGGAGGGAGCGGCCGTTGCCGCAGAGAGGGGGGGGGGGGGGGGGCGTCGGCCGCGACGGGAAGGGGCCGTCGATGGGGACAACTACTTGCCGTCGCCGCGAAGGGGAGAGGCTTGCTGCACCGCGTGGAGGGGGCCGTCGGCGGCGACGGCCCTCCGCTTGAGTTACGGCCGCGACGGCCGTCCTCCCTTGATGTTTAGGGTCTATCCCCTGCCATTTCTTGGGACGGGTATAAAAGACCCCTCCTGGAAGTTGGCACTACACTTCTGAATTGTACTCCATGTGCTACTAGTTGCACTAACATACATGTGTATCTGTTGCATGGTGAACAACAACGTTCAGAAGTGTGTTGAATTGGAGCTTCTTCAGAGGCTCTAGTTGTCTTAAGGACTTGTTCTTCCGATTTTTTGAAGTTTTTTCTGGGCGATGTATTAAGTGCAGCAATGGCGTCTAGAAGTTACTCACCATGGTATACCGAAGTTCATGTGATCGATGTGAAGAAGAAGAAGAAGACTGAGATGGTTCAGTGTATGCTATGCAAGAACACTTTTGCAAAGAGGATTGAGCGGATGCTCAGTCATTTGGGCTATGACAAAGTTCTAGGGGTACAGCCTAGTGGTGTAGGTCGTTGCACTAATTTGTCACCCGCTATAAAGTCCTTATTCAAGAATTGCGGTGGCAAATTCCCGAACGACTCCAAAATATTCATGTCGGAGCAGAATAGTTCCGCTGAGACTTGTGGCAATATATCCCCAAGAATGAACACTTCCATGTTCATGGATGTGGACTCATGCGCTAGATCTACCATGGCAACTCCAAAGAATGAACCTCTCTTGTTGGGTGAGGGTGTACCTTTCATTTCCACTCTTCCGGGAGAAGGTAGTGGACAGTTTCCTCCATTGAAGGCAAAGAGGCAATCTACCCTTCAAGAGGGCTTTGACGAGACTCAGAGGCGAGAATGCGACAAAGCTTGGGCCATGTATTTTACGAGAATATTATCCCGTTTAACGTGGCTCGGAGTGCCTCTTTCAAGGACGCGGTGTTGAAGACGTCCAACATGAAGAGATCATACACACCTCCATCTTTCCACCATCTCCGAACAAATTTACTAACCTAAGCAAGGACTGATTTGGAGACTTCCTTGAATGATAGGATTTTTCCCAGTGTTAGGAAGTACGGCGGAACTTTGGCCCTTGATGGATGGACTTCTGTTAGCCTGGGTCGTGATGGATGTCTGAGACTTCCGAGAATGGTAGCCGGCCGGTCCGGGTAGTGGTAACCAGAGGAGACGAAGGTATCATGTATTGGTGACCGGCGGAGGTGGTCGAAGTGCACACCTTAACAGGCGGAGCCGGTTTTAAGCGGTAAAGTCCAGGCAGCGTGACCAAGGTAATACCCAAGGTTCACGATGTGTTCTGGGAACCGTGGTGACCTGGGTACTTCTAAGTAGTCTAAGGTAGATGGAGAGACAGGGAATATTAGGAGGCAAATAGAAGATGAGCAGACGAGGCAAAGCAAGGGATACTGATGATCAGACAGTGGTCATACGAAGCAAGGGAAAACAAAGCACATCTTAGTTATGAAGCCGCAGGTTGCAGGAGCTGCAGAGCCTACCGGTAGATACAAGAGAAAAGTAGAGACCAAGTAGTCTTAGAACGGTGCCCTAGAAGTCTTCTTCTTTGTGCTCAGTCTTTTACAAAACAAGCTCAAGAGCCGTGGAAATTCAAGAGAGCGACTACAACGCTATGCTATCCTTTTATACTATCTGAATACTAATATTCCTGTGCTCCTAACTCCCTGTTTACTTCGGTGACGATCTTGGAACTCTTAGTTGGCCTCGGTGGCAATCCTTCTAACTGCTAGTTTGTCTTGGTCTGTCTTCCAGTCTGTGCCATGGTACCCGTGAACGGGTAACAACTTTTGTAAGCAGTCGCCCTCTAATGAATGCAATGCTCGTCTCTCCCCTGGTGAGCTATTCTTGGGAGCTGTTGACACGAGTGGGAAAGGGAAGGACGCCGTCTACGTAGCGACCGTCATTGAGAAGTTTATCCAACAAGTTGGAGACCAGAACATCATTTAAGTATGCTATGATAATGCTCCGATGATGCTTAATGCCGGAAAGTTGGTCAAATCACTCTATCCATCCATATTCGTCCAAGGATGTGCTGCCCATGCGATGGACCTTTTGTTGGAGGACTGGAGTAAGATGAAGTGGGTCAAGGAGCTTTTAGATCGGGCTAAGAACTTGGTTAAGTTCATAAAGATAAGGCAAATGCCACTTTCGGTATTTCGAAAACACAAGGCAAAACTTAGCTTGCTGATGCCTGGTGAGACTTGGTTTGCATCGCACTATATTATGATTTCGCGTCTACTGAAGATTCAAGGAGCATTGGAGCAGAGCGTTGTGGATCCTGACTGGAGAAACTACGAAATGAAGAAGACCTTATGTGCGCAAAGATCTCACGCGATGTCAAGAGGGTTGTCTTGGATGACGATTTCTGGGAGCAATGTACAAACTTCAAGTGGATGACGTGTCCTGTTGTATACGCCCTACGAGAGTTTGATGGAAAGGAATCAGCATTGGGTAAAGCGTACGTCGTTCTCTGCAACCTTGACAAGCATGTTCTCTCTTTATGCCTCAAGCCCTTCAAACTAGACCCTGACAATGCTGATAGTGGTCTTCAGCTTCTCTAGTTCCGTACGAGCCTCGACTCTTTCCCTTCTAGCCACCTTTAAATCCCGTAAAAGAATGTCTACTTCTCGTGAATCATCGATTGGCCCCTTTCCTCTGTCCTCATGTTTTGGTGTTTTTTGGCTAGAGCCAATGTCCAATGGAACTGGACCAGATGTCCTTTTAGACTTCTGAGACGCCATCCCTTGTGTGGCCCCATCTCCACTTTTATTTGAGAATTAAGAAAGGCCGAGGTCATCGGAATCCTCATCATCGCTCAGTACTTCCATGACACGATCCTTTTCTTCCACCTTCACCGCTTCCTTCTTCACCTTAGGCCTCTCTTCTTCTATTTTTCTTTTCTCTTTATCTTTCGGGTGCTACTTCTCGCACTCTTCCAATTGTACACTCCAATTCTTCTTCACCTTGTCCAACCTTTCTGTCAGTTTCTCGATTATCTGCGTTGTCTCCATTAATTCCTTACTCAGCGCCACGTTCTCTTCGCCTAATTGTACACGGTCTTCCAGAAGAGGCTTAATGGAAGATACCAAAGTCTCAAAGCCGAGGGCACCGAGTATCATGCCCGGAGTGATACTTTCAAATGCATGAGCCATGTTTAGAAGATTTGGTGCCATAGCGCCAAATATGGAAGCCTTTTCTTTCAAGGTTTGTGCAGTCTTCAACACGTTATGAATTTGTTGCACTTCCTCCGTGGTTTTTCCTGCATCGCCTCCCTCACTGGTATTCTCTAAGCCCCCACGCCATTCATCTGAGCACACCTCTCTCTAAAATTTAGTAACTCCTTCAATGATTCGTTGTTCGACATCGACTTCA
The DNA here is from genome assembly GCA_014871385.1 of Ceratodon purpureus. Lineage (NCBI taxonomy): Eukaryota > Viridiplantae > Streptophyta > Bryopsida > Pseudoditrichales > Ditrichaceae > Ceratodon > Ceratodon purpureus. The sequence continues at coordinate 48,645,035 of CM026426.1, forward strand.
TCATCCCCATAATGTTTGAAATGGAATGAACTGCATCCTTTGGACTATCGTCTTCAGTAGGCAATTGTACAATTGCCAAGGAACTCGGACCATCGTCCACTGAACATGGGTCGGACCATCTAGCTGCCGCAGCCTTAAGATGTGTCGAACAGTCATTGTCCACCTCAACTTCCACCTCATCTACGACTGCCTTGCCCTTTGTATCATTGGAAGATTTCATTGTGATTCCCAAGTCTGCTCTAGGAATAACAGAGACACTGGTTTCCGTGGCAGTAGGAAACATCGTTGCGATCACAATGGCAATGGCAACGGGCTTCCTTTCCACTAGACGGTGTGAAATTTCATTCTCTAAATTCCGGACTTCATTCTTCGGGAAACTCTTCAAAGGTGGCCAATGCCCCGTTCTGAACTCCGCTACGACATTCTTTGCTTGCAAAGAATCGATCAAATATAAATCCGGAATATCTCTTACCATCCATCCAATTTGCAGCGGCCTGTCTTTCGTAGTGGGGTACGTACACCAACTAACCGACCGCTTCAATATTAGCTCGGCATATACCGTCCTCAAAAAGGTATTATTGAAATGGCCTTTGGTAGGCTTACGATGCCCAAACAAAGTAGTCCAGACCTCATATGCGCGATGCAAGAAATGATCATCCGTGTATGACCACGGCTTGCAGCTAAAACTCCGTGTGTTCAAATCGTGTTGTTCTCGGGGCCATAACTTATCAATGTGATACATCTTCACAAACGTCTTGCACCCCTTCTGCGTCCAGTACATGTCCCCCACGGATTCCCAACCTTCTTCCGCTACGATGTTTTTGTTGTCTAAGATATCCCATGAAAAGTTGTCGCATGCTCCCTTCCGCCTATTCCTCTTCCCGGTTCCTCCAATCTCATCATGTTGCAGATCCGCCATAGTAACCTCGTTTTAAACAAAACAAGTTTTAGAGAAAACATTTGTTTTAAAGAAAACAAGGAGTTGATAACTGACGGTATACAAAATAAACAAATACAGAAAATTCAAAAAATCCCCCCCACAATAAAAATGGATCCCCATCTCCTCACCCCCTAGGCCCAACAAGCTCCCAAGTAAACTAGAAAACTGTAGCAAGCACAGGGGGACTATTGAGGAAGGTGAAGTGAGGAAGAGGGAGACATCAGTCGCCATATATGGCGACTGCCCCCAACCCTACGGCCGTCGGCCCCCGACCTTGCGGCCGCAGCCAATGATTGTCGTCCCAAACCTGATGATGGCCGTTGAAGGCCGTCGGGTTGAGGGACATGGAAACGGCCGTGGAGGTCCGTGCCTCCGCGGTCGTGTGATCGGGCCGTCTCCTCGGTGACGGCCATCGGATGGCGGCCGTCGCTGAGGGGACGGCCGCAGAGACGGCTCTCCATGGGGCGGCCAGCGGCCGTCCGATCGTAGCCGTCTCCGCGGCCGTCGTCGTCCAATGGCGGCCGTCCTCGCGAAGACGGCCCGCGGCCGTCCGATCGGGGCCGTCTCCACGGCGACGGCCGTTTGATCACGGCCGTGGGCAACGGGGCCGTCTCCGCGGACGGCCCCTCGCGGAGACGGCCGACGGCCGCGACCTCGCTCGCATTGTGTGGACGGCTGCAGGAACGAGGCCGTCGCGGCCGCGGAAAATTCTCCCCCCCCCCCCCCCCCCCCCCCCCCCCCTTTTTTTTAAATCTTTGAAAAATTAAATAATGCTACAACTTCCCACCACATATTCAACAAAAATTGTTTATGTCTTCGACCAATTAAAATCAGAATAGTAGTTAATGTTAACATGAATTTAAAGACTTCATGGTATGGAAACCGTCGAATTTCTTCAATGAGTCATTATTCCGTACACTCCCACCGGCTTAATGAATGTGTCATTTATTGGAATCATTCATTTGGTTATTTTTTTTTCTTATATTTCTAACAGTCTATTATCCCACTCCATAACTTCTCCGCTAAAATCCAACCCACTTAAACTCGTTTTAGAATTTTTAATCTTAATAGTCCTCCATCTTCATATTCCCCGCTTTGATTCGTTTTTGTTATAAAAAAAAAATTACTTCTACTTCTCTTTCACTATACCGCTTCATCTTCTCAATTTAATTCGGGTTACCTTCTTTTTCTGTATTTTTAACGTTCCTTTATCTATACACTTTCCACTCACAAACTCGTTTTTCATTTCGTTATTCTTTATATTCCTCTATGTTTTTTCTCCTCTATTTTATGTTTTTTTTTTATATGTGTAATTCTACTACTCTACCACTGTAACCCTTGAAGTTTCTAAAATGTCAATGTTGATTTCCTTTCTTTTCTTTCATTTCGAACGTTCCTATTTCAATTTATTTCCTCCATGACCCATGTTTAATTATATTTTACTAATTTCAGCACTCTTCCACCATATCCATTCTCCATGTATTGAAATTCCTTAGATCTTAAATATATATTTATATTTGGTTCTTTCACATGCTCTTCCATCATTCGAGCTTGTTTTTTCTTGTTTCTTTTTCCTTCCTTTACCCATTCCACTACTCTTTTATCTTGATTTTAATTTTTTTTAAGGTGATATTCATCCCCCTCTATACGTTCATGGCCTTTCAAACATTTTATTATCATTATATTTAAATCCGTTCATTGTTTCATTGTAAACCTCTACTTCTGCCACTCTTTCAATATACTCCTTTAGTTACCTATAAAATTCTAACCCTCAAGCAACCACTCTTTATTTTGGTATTTCAACATTCCTTTATAATTTGTTGCACTCCTCCATTTGTTAAATTTTATACTTCCAATTGCACCACTCTATTACCCTACTCCTTTAGTTTTTATTGATTATCATACCCCTCTTTCATATATGTATTTTGAACTTCTATGTATCACTACATCATGGCCGTCGTCTGTTTATTTTAATAATTGTAATTTCGCTAATTTCCCTCTCTACCTCTATTTTTCTCTTATAATATTTCGATGGTTCCCTCATTTGTTTGCTTATGAATATACTTCTACTTCACAGTCTCCCCCATTGTAGCGAAATGTACTTTTTTAATATTACTCTCGTTGTTGTTATAGTTCTTAAATTGATATCGATCCTCAACCTTCTTATTCCCTCTTTTGTTGATTCACATATGTACTTAAAATTTCGAAACAATACCACCCCACCAAACAATTTTCATCAATATTCTTACTATCTTAATAATATATTTATTCTTAAAACTATCCTCTATCACTAAACGTTCTTGTGTAATTATTTCATTTTCATACCTGTAGTTCCAAGTATTTCACATTGTACCTCTTTGATCTATCCTTGGTACACTATATGTCTCTCTGACTTCTCGTATTTGTTTAATTTTCTCATTGTGTACTAGTGTGTGATTATTCTTGTACGTATATACTATACAAGTTGTACTCCAATTTTATCTTTCCATTTTCCTCTAGTGTATATGTAAAAACATGTCTTCCAACAATGTATGTCTATTTTTATTTTTTTTCTCATATAACTCTAAACTGGGCGTGAGAAATTAAAACTGGTTATAAAAACTATGATTTGAATTTTATTCCATCCCAAATTTCCATTATTCCAAGACAATTAAATGTTTATTTATTTATTTATTTTTTATCTCCCTTTTATCTCTTAATCTAAATTACTATTTATGTTTTTTTAATTTTATCAAAATACTAAAGTATGGGAGTATGTAAAATAAAAGAAACAAAAGTGCAAGAAAACATTCCATAAAAATTAGAGTACAAGAACCTATATATAAATTTTAAATGTGTAGCACTGATTGAGAATAAGCTTTAAATATTTTTTTCTTTTAGATTTACGAAAACGGTAAAATATAAATGCAAAACTCTTAACTATGTAAACATAGTATGCACCGCAAGAAAAATAAGTGTGTACATGAATTTATGTGGTGAATTACTTTTAATGCATTTGACCTCGAGGTTCCTTTTTTCATTTTGTCATTGGCATTCACTCTTCTAATTAGTTATTATAAAATGTTGATTTATTACCATATTCTAAAACATGAATACGTGTGTTTCTTTATAGGAATGTCGCTACAAAATATTCTAGTATACCCACAATCTTTACATTCAATAGAATATATTCTTCTTCATAAACGTGTTCACATTATTTGTAAATCCTAGGGGTTTATCAACCCCCAAAGAACCAAAATATCTCATAGTTGATTAGATACCAATTCTAAACTTTGACCCCACCTCCCTGATCACAGGATCTTCAAGACATTCCCCATAATATCCGGGATATGTCTGAATTTTCCTTTTTAGGGCTGATACTTTGTCCAAACAATCCTAGGTCGGTTTGTTTGGAACAAGGAGGGGGGAGAGTAGGCGAGGAGATTAGGGGAGGAGAGGAGAGAAAACCCAAGGGGAGGGGAGTTCCTTGAAGTCCCCCCCTCCCCACGGCCGTCGGATCTTCTCCACCGGGAGATCCTACGGCTGCGGCCGACGCCCCCCGATGGCGGGGTTGGCCACGGCCGACCACGCGGTTTTAATGCCCCGACCGTGGGGTCAGCCACGGCCGTCCCCGCGGTACCAGCCCCTCGCCTCGGGGTCAGCCGCGGCTGTCTCCGCGGTCAGCCCCAGTTGTCAACGCGGATGGCCTTGGCCGACCACGCGGATGGTCGTCCGCATGGTCGGTCGTCCCGACCGCAGGGCGGCGGTTCGCCGCCGCACCCGCGGGGGATCGGTCGCGACCGTGCTCCTCAACGGCCACGACCGGTCCTGCGAGGGACCACTTACGGCCGTTGGATTCTCCATCGGCCGAGATCCAACGGCCCTTGGAGGCCCGCCGTTTGACCTAAGTGGCCGTCTAAGGGTTCAAGCCAGCATAAAAGGCGGGCCCTCCATTAGTTTTTTTCACTTGGGTGCTCGTGGTACATGTGCTAGATTTACTTCAGCTCAGTTGCGTTCCTCCAAGCTTTTTCTACTTCCCCACGGGTTATCGTGAGATTGTGTTCAGGGTTATCAGCACCATTTGTTGGTTATTATGAAACCAACAAACTAGTGCTTCATACCTACGGTTTTTTGGCAGGAGTTCGGGGTTTTGTTTTGTTTTTTATGCATTAGACTCATACAATTCTAATCATATTTTTTACAGTGGAGAGAAGTTACAGTTGTTGTTACAAGGTTGGTTCAGTACACGGTTCTTACAGGTACTTGCTTACGCGATTTGAGCCATGCCTCGTAACACTCGAGGAGGATCGTCGACTCCAAAAAGAAACACGACCTGGATCCATACGCTACGAATGATCTTGATTGTGTAGCAGAGTTTGGATGGGAACACGAACTATCACCTTGGAGGATGACTACTTCAGGGATTATGTGAAGATGAAGCACCTCCTAAAGTTGGTCTCAGTACATCTATGTTCCAAGGATGTGGAGAAACAGGCAAAACGGGGTGAGATCACGATCGAGAAATGTGGAAGGGATCATTTCACTATTAGATATAACGTGATATTCGAATCAGCAAAAATCCAAAACTCCCGACCCCTAATTACTTTGTATTCGAATATGGCAATGGTGTGGGCGGAGATATTCTTACACAAGAGGGTCGATTGGCGCACAACCTTATGCCTAAAGACAGATAGAATGAACAGAGAACACATGGATGTTGACACTGCGTGGATTGGACGTAGCGATTGTCCTCCACTTCATATTTCAAACCTTTGAAGTCCACCAGCACAAGATGCTGGAATACAAAATCTAGCTATCAAATATAATGTCAAAGAAGAGTAGAGACGTCGTTCAAGCGACAATAATGATGACAACTATCGAGGACGTCGCTCAAACAAAAATCCGAGGGATCGAGGTGGTCATCGTGGCAGAGAGTTATCACGTACCAACCATCAGGAGTATGGACAATATTTTGCCCACTCGAACACGTCATTGCGACTCCAACAAGCTTTTCCGACATCGGAATTGCCAAGGACTCTCGCCACGAGTCCCGAGTCCCGTCGCGAGTCTCGGCGCGGGAGGGACAGGGAGTCCCGTTGCGAGTCCCGGCGCCAGAGGGACAGGGAGAGTCCGTCCGCGAGTCCCGAGTCGGGACGCGAGCAGGGACAGGGACAAGACTGCGGACTTAGAGAAGTGAAGAAGAAGAAGTCTGCAGGGACGTCCGCGAGTCCCTAGTCCTGGCGTGAGAGGGAGAAAGTTCCGGGAGTCTAAGTGTTGAGTCAAGAGTGCACCAAGTCCCGGGTGGTCGAGGTAGCATTCCGGAGTGTAGGGGTGGGAGAATATTTTGGCCAAGTGCAGAATGACCAAGTGCCGAAGGAAGGAAGGGAGAGGGGGGAACCCGGGTGTGTGGGGGAGGAAGGGAGGTAACAAATTGTTGGGACGGGGAGGCCGAATCTCAGTGGATTGTAGCAGCAAGGCTACTCTAGCACTTACAATACCTCGTCCCATATTTAAGTTGTCTGCAAAGAATTCATCTCCCCGATCGTCTGAAATTGTAATGCAAAGCGCCCGGGCCGGCATGTTCCGCCGGCACGAGGAGCTCTCGACACATGCTTCTGGGGGCGCACGAGCGCCTCTACTAGTAGTTGGGTAACAACCGGGGAGGTAGAAAGCGCCACTTCTAGCATGGATTCTGACTTAGTGGCGTTCAGTCATAATCCTACACATGGTAACTTCGCGTCACTGGCTTTTCAACGAAACGCAATGACCAATTATGTGAATCAACGGTTCCTCTCGTACTAAGTTGAATTACTATTGCGGCACCGAGCATCAGTAGGGTAAAACTAACCTGTCTCACGACGGTCTAAACCCAGCTCACCTTCCCTATTGGTGAGTGAACAATCCAACACTTGGTGAATTCTGCTTCACAATGATAGGAAGAGCCGACATCGAAGGATCAAAAAGCAACGTCGCTATGAACGCTTGGCTGCCACAAGCCAGTTATCCATGTGGTAACTTTTCTGACACCTCTAGCTTCAAATTCCAAAAGACCAAAGGATCGATATGCCATGCTTTCACAGTTTGTGTTCGTACTGAAAATCAAAATCAAATGAGCTTTTACCCTTTTGTTCTACACGAGATTTTTGTTCTCGTTGAGCTCATCTTAGGACTTGTCGTCGAGTTGTAAGAGATTGCTATTTTGAGGAAGAATCAAAGTTGGAGCGGACAAGGCAAAATTATGTACAACAGATGGAGAATCATGCGTTTCACCTTAGACGGGATAATCGAAGATTGATGGAGGAGAGAGATAGACTTTTGAGAGCCTCGACAAATTCTACAAGGCATGGGCCACAAGAAACCTACGATCGAGGAGGTCCAAGCGAACTCCCCAATGATGGGAACTAGGTTCATCTATATGACTACAATGGACTAGGGTGGACGGGAGACTATTAGAATGGGGTGGATGGTAGTACATTCTACACTATCTTAGCGTACCGAGTCATTAATGTGAATATGACATAGTACAGCCTAAGGTTACGGTTACAAGCATAATGTGTACCTAGTTTTGTAGGTTGTGGTATAAGATGTATGGACTTAAGTAAATTGACATGTGCCACATATTTCAAATGAAATAGATAGAATTAGTGGAATAGGGTGTAGTTGTGTTGTCTTCTATATTGTATTTGTTTCAAGATTTTAAATAAGTATGTCTTTATAATCTTTTCTTGACGGTCTTTTAACTGCACGTTGTTATCAATATCACCATTTTTTAAATGACAACTTACCATTGACATGGGTTACGACTAGTTGAAGATTTTAAATCTCAAGACACGTAAGCACAATAATTTTCAAATATATATTTTCAAAATTAATAAGAATATCATCAATGATCCTTTTGTGGGGATCCATATTTATATAAGAAGCTATTAGTTTGTACCGGGAATTATGAGCAATCATGTTATGTGGGTAGTTTGGTCGAGTCTTCATAAAAATAACTTTAATATAGTTTTGCCAATATTTCTAAGATTCAAATCTACAAAATATATTGGTTACATATCACATCATTTTCATAATTAGTATTGAGACTATCGACTTTTAGGTGGATGTGTAGAGGAATTTATTTTTCCAAAGAATATAAGAGGTAGAAGTAGATCAATCTCAGTACACGAGGCCAAATTTGAACCAAATACAAATAAACTTTATAAACAAAATATTAACCGATTTACAAAAAATGAGATTTCAACATCATATCACAATTTAGAACCTAGATATAACTATTCACTACTATGATCTATGTCCGGTAAGAAAATAAACATTATGAAATTATAGAAATTCAAAAAGGTAGATATGCCTTTCCATATCAGTACCCCACCTGGTAGTGCTCGTTGGAAGTGGGCCAGTTGTGTGTATCTCTGAAACGGTTAATAAGATGTCCGAGTCCACCCACCGTTCCTCTGTTGTTCTGGCAAACTCTATCAAGATAACCTTCGAAAACTGTACTGAGGTCTCGGATCTTCTCAAAATGGCGTGTTTCTACTGCCTTCGCTTCGTGGTATGCCGTGCACATGTTGCCGTGGTTGATCTTTGCCACAATCTTTGCGGTTGCGAAATCCTCCGATGTAGCCGTCAAATCCGGAATGATTCTAATATCTTGGCTTTCCTTGTGTACGTATACCACCCAGTATCGCCTTCTCATAGTCTCCTCCATCTAATGGGCATTCTCAAGAACTGAAGGCGACCTTCTGTTCTCAACTGTCTTCGTCATTAAGCCATTATTACAAACCCTGATGTAGATCTTGGACTCATCTTCCAGAAAGTGAAGTAGGATGTTGTTCGGTAACAGGTCATTGTGGAGATGACCATATTTGTGCACAACAACTATGATGTTACACAGTGCCCAAGCAAGCTCTATACGCTTACTTTGGAAAAGTCGGAGACGCCTTCCTTGAATCAGACTCTCCTCTGGTTTCATGTTGAAGGTGTAGTGGATGTGGAGGTTATCCGGGTAGCGATGCTACTATGGCAGCGGCGAGCAGTGAGCAGTGAGCGTTGAGCAGACAAAAATCGTGCCAGGGTGCAAAAGTGAGCAGACAAAAAACGCACCCGGGCCAACGTTTTTGTGTTGCCGGGGACAGCATTTGACATATGACCGTGGAAATTTGTCGACCATGTGTGGCATATCACCGTGGAAATTGCGAGGTACCACCCCCGAGTACTGGCAGCAAAAGGGATGTCGGATCCGACAGACGCTCTTGGGCGACCATAAAATGTTGAGGTACCTCAAATGTGCGCAAGTGATTAGCAGCATGGGGATGGTGGAAGAAGTCTGTGAAGTTTGGGTTGCGAGTGCAGAAGAGTGCGAAGTAATTCATATCCTCTCAAACCTAGGTGACTATTCGATTCAGACTGGAAGGGAAGTGGCTGTGATTGACACAACGGAAAACATGGAGACCTTGATTCCTCCAAGACCAGGCCCATATTCTCACCTTCGCGGTTCGAGGAACATTCCAAGGATCGCAAGTCCGTGTTGGAAGCCAAAGATGATGAGACCGATCGTGACAAGGACGTTGAGATGCGCGGCCAATCCATATGTTGGTGCCACTGGGGACGGAAAGATGTACGTGTCGCAGTTGCCCAAGCATTTAGAGCCACCAACAACGCCAATCATATTGGCGACTGATATTGCAATCAGTCTTAAAGAACACCAAGGCTGAGAGAGGCTAGACTTTTCTGTCGATGGAGCAGATAGTTTTGCCGTTGAGCAGTAGTAAGGCTAACAAAATATTTAAGTGTAAACTGCATTAGTGGTTGCAGCTGTAGCATCGTCCGACCCTAGGAAATCTAAATGTCGTTATTATGTATCTTAACCAACCTGGGTACAATAAAGAATGACATAGGGGACGAGAAAATATTTCAATTTTGGCATTTCAATTTTACTTGATCTAATGTGATGTTTCACCTCCATTCTGTGTACAATTTAGATCCGTAGCAAGGACGTTGTGCAAAGGGCGGCCGGCGTTATGAACTTATATATTAATTAAGAAATCTTAAGTTACCGTGACGTAATTCTATAATTCCAATGGTAGTCCTGGAAGTGGTCAACGGGAGGGCACCCACGATATTATTGGGAAGACTAAACCCACTGTAGAATCCGTCAGCCACATTCAAGGAATGGTCGGGGTGCGGTACTAGGGTGAATGGAACGGGGACGGAGTGTTATGGGACTCCGTCGGCCGGGCTACTACATCGTCTAGAGCCGGTGGTACCCGGCTTATTATAAGTTGGGAACTGAAATTAGTCCTGACAAGTGCCGGTATAGTTTAGGGACAAATAACTCAACATACACGGCCACTTGGTTTGTGAAACGGGGCTGGGTGATGCACAATTTGCTGTCAATTTGGTTCAAGAATAAAAGCGTAATGGATCAAACTATACAATGTGCAAATGTAAGCTTGGCAAAGATAGGCTGATATCAAAGTGATTACATATGTATTAAAGGAGCAAGTTAAAAGCAGTACAAGGATTCTGGCACACCCTATTATAAAACTGCGATTTGTTGACGATGACTCCTAACTTCTCTCGTATTCTAAAACGTTTACACTCCGATCTTTGTATGGTAAGACTAGGCCGGGTTAAGGTCTGTCTCCATGGCACATTCTCTGCTTATGGATGCGCATGACTAACGAGGTGTGCTACTTGTCTCAGAAGACAAGTTTCTAAGTGCTGCGACAATAGATGTCAAAGGAAAACTTCCTTCGCCACCTCCGATACAGGCTGCAGACTTGGACCTATCACAGAACTATCACAAATCGAGCGTTCGCCATTTCGTTTCCATAAAGATATCATGCGCAGCATTGGGCACTCCATCGAAGAGTTGTCAACAACGTTAAGAACCTGTAGCCCTGAATATGCTTCTTGGCGGTAAGTGTCCCGCCAGAAATCGACTATGAGAAACGTGAATGGGTCGGGTGGGGAGGGCTGCGCAAAACACAACGTGACGCTCTTGCCGTCCGAAAAGAACCCCACCTGACTCAAACGATGGAAGGTGGTGAACTCACTCGGAGGAATATGAGGTGTCATGATTCCTCCGGAAGGTGCTTTGTAAAAGCCGTGGCTAGGTACTCAGACAAAAAGCATGATGTACCTCATCTTCTTTGGAGCGTCAATGGAATATAAAAGTTGATCATCATAGAACACATTGCATGTGAACACCTTCAAAAGCCACGTCTTGAAATTCAAAGACCAATCCTCAACGCATTGATAGAGTAAAAACTCAATCTTGGTCTCGGGGGAGGGCTTGCAAAATACTATATCCCCGATCTGTGGATCCATCATGGAGCTAATGTCTAACAATATTCGCGATGTGGAGCCTAGGCTAAAATAGATTGTTTTTATTGCGAGGTCCATTGGCATCACGTGAGAATGTTAATGCGTTCTTCACTAACCTCATATATAGAGATGAGCCCACAAACAATCACAGAGCGCCGCCAGCAATAATGAAACATTGGTAATGGAATACAACTATATCGATTGGTGAATTGTAGTCTCACAAATGCGGCGGCACTCTGGAGACTGGCAAGATTGAGGTGAGTTAACCGAGATTTTTTGTACTCTGGTAAAGAAGAAAGCGTGCATTTTGATGACCTCCAAAACATTATGTCATCATCAATTAGATTACACTACATATATCTCTCTTAATGGAGCAAACGAGATGTTTATGTACTAGGCTATATACCACCCAATAATCTGAAAGTAAGTTCCCTGCAATATTGTGTCATCCGGGAGATCAACATGGATATTTACCAATCTTAAATTATTGAAACGTAACTCTGTAACCCCTAGGGTAGTTCCGGATATCTTGCTAAAATGGAATGTGGTGGGCAGAGGCCACCCATGGTTTTGCTTGGGTACCAGAACGTAGTGTCGGATCTGACAGATGATTTTGGGGAGGGACTTGTGCCAAGGTACCGCGTCGGAGGAGGGGAACGAATTGGGTAGAAAAATCGGAGAGCCGGGTTTGGGAAGGGGCCGCGATGAGGGGGACCCGGCCCAATATCAGAATTCTTCATTTTGCCGCATGGACAACGTTTTCCCGGATGAGATTTGTGACGCCATTTGGATGTATGCTACGGTCAGATTGCTGACAAGTGACATAATGCGTATGTTATGTCTAGGGTGTGATTGGGTACAATTGGTGATAAGAAATTTTAGAATCGTTGGCGCATAAAGTAGATCAATTTAAAGAAAAAATTGAGAATATTTATAGAAATAATTATAAATATACATAAATTACTGGAACGAACCGTATAATAAACGATGCTCATGCCAACGCATGATCCGAATGTCCGATATGAATACTAGCAGTTTTGCTTAGTGCTTTGATCTCTGACGTAATTCGAATAAAAATGTCACTGGGTTCATAGCAAGCGCCCTAGGAAGAAGGCAAAGAAAAAAGACACATCAGCGGCAAACCTAAACATTGATAAGCAAAAGAAGGCCACTCTAGTCAACGACGAAAGCACCCACGATTTTGTTGAGTGACCTAAACCCACTGAAGGATCCAACAGCCACATTTTGGGAGTGGTCAACGTGCGATACTGCTATCAAGGGAACCGGGCTAGAGTGTCATGGGAATTCGACAACCAGGCTAATGCAGCATCTAGAGTGGGTAGTACTTGGCCTATCATAATTGAGGAATTGAGTTTAGCCCGCGCAGGTGTTGATCCATTTTGTGGACGAAGAATTCAACATACACAACTTATTGGTGTGTGAAATGGTGATGTCCATTAGTTTGATGTCGTTTCGGTTAAATATTAAAAGCGCAATGATTCAAACAATGCAATGTGCAAATGTAAGAGTGGCAAAGTAAGGCTGATTTCAAAGTGATTACATATGTATTAAAGGAGCAAAGTGAAAACAGTAGATTGATGCTTGCACGACTTGTTGCAAATTTACAATTTGCTGATGATGACTACTAACTTCTTCCATGTTCTAGAACGTAGATAATAATCTGATCTCCTTATCGTAAATGACCTGTACAGTAAGACTAGACCAGGTTCAAGGTTTGTGTCCAGGCAGCATTCTCTACTTACAGATGTGTCTTAGTAATCTAGTGTGGCACTAGCTAGAGAAGACAAGCCTTTGGATTGGATACAAATGGTGAGAAGAAGAGAGGAGGGCCAGTTGTTCTTGTCCTCTGTTCAAGGCACCCGGTTACAAGGGCAAATCTTGAATCCTCCTCGCACCGTTGGATACATTCTTAGAGTTGAAGGTACTACCAAATGGAAACCTCACTAGTTTTCATTGCTCAAGATTCCCTTATGTCGGTTAATTCCATGTGATTTTGTACGTCCCGCAATGCAAAGTGATGTATAGAAGTTGCAAGCTGAGTTCTTCAACGGCATAAAACCCGGGTCAGCGGCATTTTATGTTGTGGATACATTGCATTTGGGTGACGTTGCAATTGTCAAAGAGTAGTTGAAGTCGGGTTGGTGTCACGCTTGGAAGGTGTTGAAAGCTGCGTTTGAAGATGAGATCCTCCAGCATGGAGAGACACGGGATCTCGCAAATAAGATGTTTTATGTCTTCGGCGGTGACCGTCGCACGAGGGCATGGAGGGAGATCATCGAAGTGGAATATCGAGATGATCTCCAGTCTGCTCTACTGCAAACATTAAGATTGAGTGTACACTGCTTGATGTGAAGGGGAGCCATGAGGCTTTAGTGACAGCAATGAATGTAATCATCAAGTAAGTCATGAGCGGACTACTATTGTCTATTTAACTATTCATGATGTTGATTTAATGTGACAAAAAGATTTAGCATTCTCGGTTTTAAAGATCTAATTTGCTATTCAAATCAGGGCCAAAGAGGATGCTTATGTGAGTGAGAGACTCCCTCTCACGCTACAGAAGATAAAGACCTACGGGACAACGACCGTGTAGGAGTTGGAAAGGAGTGGAATTTTGCGCCAGATCTTTTGGCGCGTATGAAGAATATAACAAAGAAGTTGTGGCACACAATGCCATAGGATTTATTTGTGACTTTTCTACATAGCGTAAGTGTTCTCAAAAATCAATAATGTCAACTTCTGATTGGATGATTCAAGTCCTCAAAGGTCGATGATACCTAGACTGCAACAAGCTTTGTTAGGCAGGGTCGCGGAGGAGGCTTCTTAGATTTGGATCAACAAGCACTCACATGACGACTCTGGGCACGAGATGAGGGCGACGGTGGACAAGGTTGTGAAGGAGGCCAAAGACAAGCTGCAGACAAAGTTCATCAAGGTTCAATTCAATCCATGGCCAAGCATTTCAACTAGAGATAAGAACTCATTTTAAATTCGTCGGGTGGAAATGATTTTTTATGGGGTTGTCATACCGAGCTTTGCAAGAAATCATCTATGAGATCCGACAGATGGTTTTCTAAAGTTCGTTTCTTATGGGTCTCTGAAACCATGGTGTGCCATAAATGATGTGTTGGATTCAATGGACAAATTCTCAATGTTCAAGTTCCAAGGGTATTTGAAAACGCTTGAAGTAGAAAATACATCTAAAAGTGTTTTTTGGAGAGACAATTCCACGGTTTTGTGATACCTTGATAAGTAAAATATCATATGTTTGATTTGACAAGGGAATCTCGATTGTTTAAGAACCAAGGATAATATGTGAAAATAAATAAAGTAGAATTTGTCAGTAAGACCTGACATATTGTTTACAAAGTTGGCAATTGCATGGGCCTGTGACACCTTCCTAAGAAAGAAATCATCTATCGGATTAGCGGGCTGATTTTAATATGTTCAAGTTCCATTGGTATTTGCAAATGCTTGAACCAATTTGTAGGGGCACGTGCAAAATTGCTCAGATCACTCGGATTACGCATGCTGGAACGCCTCATTCGGATTTTTTTTATGATTTTCTAAGGTTAAATTTCCGAGGCGATGTGCAAATGTTGCGAGAGAAAATCACATCTCCAATCCACCGGATGACTTTTGTAAGTTCAAGTTCCATGGCTATGTGCAAATGCTTGAATCAATTTGCAAAAGGCCAAGAGCCTGTGCAAAATTGCTTGGTAGGAATGCATCTCTGGGATATTTTTCATGATTTTCTAACGTTTCATTTCCAAGGCAATGTGCAAATATTGCTAGGAGAAATCATTTGTCGGTTCCACGGGATGATTTTTGTATGTTCAAGTTCCATAGGTATCTGCTAATTTTTGAACCCATTTGCCAAGACCCAAGCAAAATTGCTGGGTATGAACGCATCACTCGGATTTTTTTGATAATTTTCTAATATATAATTTTCGGGAAGATGTGCAAATGTTGTTAAAGGAAATCATTTGCACGAGCTCCACCGGATGATTTTTGTATGTTCAAGTTCCATGATATGCGCAAATGCTTGAACAATATGCAAGGGTTCATGCAAAATTCCTTGGTACAAACACATCTCTCAAATAATTTTCATGACTTTCTAACGTTTCATTTCCAAGGCAATGTGCAAATATTGCTAGGAGAAATCATTTGTCGGTTCCACGGGATGATTTTTGTATGTTCAAGTTCCATAGGTATCTGCTAATTTTTGAACCCATTTGCCAAGACCCAAGCAAAATTGCTGGGTATGAACGCATCACTCGGATTTTTTTGATAATTTTCTAACATATAATTTTCGGGAAGATGTGCAAATGTTGTTAAAGGAAATCATTTGCACGAGCTCCACCGGATGATTTTTGTATGTTCAAGTTCCATGATATGCGCAAATGCTTGAACAATATGCAAGGGTTCATGCAAAATTCCTTGGTACAAACACATCTCTCAAATAATTTTCATGATTTTCTAACGTTTAATTTCTGAGGCAATGTGCAAATGCTACTAAAAGAAATCATTTGTCGGATCCATAGGAAGATTTTTGTATGTCATAGTTCCATGAGTATCTGCTAATGCTTGAACCCATTTGCTAGGGCCCGTACAAAATTGTTGGGTATAGCAATTACTCGGATTTTTTGATGATTTTCAAACGTTCAATTTCCGAGGGGATGTACAAATGTTGTAGAAGAAATCATCTCTCTGATCCGCCGGATGATTTTTGTAATTTCAAATTCCATGGGTGTGTACAAATGCTTGAACCAATATACAATTTCCGAAAGGATGTGCAAATGTTGCGAGAAAAAATCATTTGTCAGCTTTGCCGATGATTCTTGAATGTCCAAGTTCCATGATATGTGCAAATGCTTGAGCTAATTTTCCAAGGGCCGTACCAAATTGTTAGGGATGGTAGCAACTGTCATATATTCTGGTTGATATCTGAACGAGTACTTTCCGAGAAGATGAGCAAATATTGCTTGACGAAACCAGCTGTCGGATATTTCTGATGATTTTCTAACATTCAGTTTCTGAGGAAATGTACAAATATTGCTTGACGAAACTATTTGTCGGATTTTCTTGATGATTTTCTAACATTCAATTTCCGACGAGATGAGCAAATATTGCTCAAGGAAATCATATGTCAGATTTTTTTGATGATTTTTGGACATTCAATTTCCGACGAGATGAGCAAATATTGATCGAGGAAATCATCTGTCAGATTTTTCTGTTGATTTTTGGACGTTCAATTTTTGAGGGGATGTGCAGATATTGCTCGAGGAAATCATCTGTCGTATTTTTTCCATGATTTTTGGACATTCAATTTTCAAGGGGATCATCAAATATTGCTCGAGGAAATCATCTGTTGGATTTTTTCCATGATTGTACGTTCAATTTTTGGAAGAGATGTAGAAATATTGCTTAAGAAAATCATCTGTCGGATTTTTTTGATGCTTTTCTAACGTTCAATTTCGGAGGGGATGTGCAAAGATTGCTTGAAGAAACCATCTGTCGGATTTTACTGATGATTTTTGGACATTCAGTTTTCGAGGGGATGATGAAATATTGCTCGCAGAAATCATCTGTCGGATTTTTTCCATGATTTCTCGACGTTCAATTTCCAAGGGGATGTTAATTTAATTGTTCTCAAAATCATTTGTTGGATCTGACAAATCGATTTTGATCTCGCGTAAAAGCAAGGTACCTTGCCATTTTGAAATATATTTCGCAGATTTGCATCAACAATAAGCTGAATTGCGTGTTTTTTGGCGTAATTAATTGGAAATATGCATACAAATGTGCATTCCGACATATTCAAATAGTTTTCATCTATCATAAATCAACGTACCGTGGAAACATAGAGATGATAAATCCGGGAAAGAATCCGACAGATGATTTCCTCGAGCAATATTTGCACATCCCTTCGAAAACTGAATGTTCAAAAATCATCAGTAAAATCCGACAGATGGTTTCTTCAAGCAATCTTTGCACATCCCCTCCGAAATTGAACGTTAGAAAAGCATCAAAAAAATCCGACAGATGATTTTCTTAAGCAATATTTCTACATCTCTTCCAAAAATTGAACGTACAATCATGGAAAAAATCCAACAGATGATTTCCTCGAGCAATATTTGCACATCCCCTCAAAAATTGAACGTCCAAAAATCAACAGAAAAATCTGACAAATGATTTCCTCGATCAATATTTGCTCATCTCGTCGGAAATTGAATGTCCAAAAATCATCAAAAAAATCTGACATATGATTTCCTTGAGCAATATTTGCTCATCTCGTCGGAAATTGAATGTTAGAAAATCATCAAGAAAATCCGACAGATAGTTTCGTCAAGCAATATTTGTACATTTCCTCAGAAACCGAATGTTAGAAAATCATCAAAAAAATCCGACATATGATTTGTTGAGCAATATTTGCTCATTCCGTCAGAAATTGAACGTTAGAAAATCATTAGAAAAATTCGAGAGATGGTTTTGTCAAGCAATATTTGTACATCCCCTCGGAAATTGAACGTCCAAATATCATTGAAAAAATCCGATAGATGATTTCTTTGAGCAATATTTGCATATCCTGTTAGAAATTGAATGTTAGAAAACTATCAAAAAAATCCGGTAGATGATTTCCTTGAGCAATATTCGCACATCCCCTCAGAAAGTATACGTTAATATATCAAACTAAATATCTGATAGTTGCTCAATAATTTTGCATAGTGTGTGGAAATTGAAGATGAGAAATCATCTCTAGCCTCTAGGATACAACAGAGGATTTTCATCTGTTAATTACTAAGATGTAGTGGAAATCTGGAGATGAGAAATCATCAGAAAAATCCAACAGATGATTTTTAGCTGTCAATTCTACCAAGGTACCGTGGAAATTTGTGGACTTGAAATCATCTCTCAGATCCGACAAATGATTTTCATTTGTCAATTTACCAAGGTATCTTTAAAACTTGGAGATGAAATTTCAGCTCTAAGATCCAACAAATAAACTCTTAAGTGTAAATTCTTCATGGTACTGTAAGAAGTTGGAGATAAGAAATCATCTCTTTGATCTTATTGTAAAATTTTTTAACTCCAGTTTTCCATAGGACTGTGCAAAATTATTGAGCAGAAATTATCTCTCGGACCCAATAGAAGAGTTCTCATCTCTCACTTTTCCATAGTTCGGTGTCAAATTTGAGATGAAAAGTCATTTTGACATAATTCAAGAGCTCGTTTAAACCTTCTAGTTTTCAACATGGGTGTGCAAAATTATTGTGGAGAAATCATCTTTTGAACCCAACAGAGGAGTTCTCACCTTTGAATTTTTTATACTCCGATGTGAAATTTGAGATGAAAAGTTGTTTCAAGGATCCGACAAATGGTTTAAATTCTCCAATTTTTGATAGGGCTTTGCAAAATTCTTGAGGTTGGAACTCATCTATGAGACCCATCAAAGGAGTTTTCATCGCTCAATTTTCCATAGGTGAGTGTGAAATTTGAGATAAAAAGTCGTTTCGAGGATCCGAGAGCTGGTTTAAACTCTCTAATTTTCATAGGGCTGTGCAAAGTTATTGAGGTGAAATCATCTCTTGGACCAACCAGATCAATTTTCATCTCTTAATTTTTCATATCCCGGTGTGAAACCTGAGATGAAAAGTCCTTTTTTGGATCTAAGAGTTGGTTTAAACCCTCGAAGTTTCCACAGGAATGTTCAAAATCATATATAATCTCTTGTAAGCATTAATTATCTCATGCTTCATGTATTATGACTAATAATATTCAAGCTTAAATTCAATCTATCTACTTTATAAGCCTTACTATCACATTCAATTATTTTTTCATACCTTAATTAAATTTAAATTCACCTTTCTTCTAATTTTATCTCCTATTTTCATTTTTTTAGATGCACACACTTCTAATATAAACATGTATATTTTCCCTTTTTCCATTAATCATTTTCATGTTTTTCTTATTGAAACATTTGGTATCCTCGAGCGTTGTCTTGTGCCCCATCTCATGCACGGCTTAGCACTTGGTTTCTTGTGCGCGGTTTGGCACTTATTCTTATGGTGTTTCCATGCTCATTTTTTCATTTTTTCATTCCTTTATGTGTTCACTTTTTAATTATTTCATTGTTTTATTATAAAATTCCGCCATTCTTACATTCTTTTATTCTGTAATCATTCATTCTTTGATGCCTTTTATTTTTTATTCACTTTTTTCATGCTTCCCTTCATTCAGTCTTTCAATCTTTAAATCTTCCAATGTTTGATGCATTTTTCTTTTGCATTTCAATTTGGATTAAAATTTATCATGCTCTCATTCATTATTACTTGCATTCTTTTGGTCTTCGACATACTAAATCTTATGTTGGCTTAAATTTTATCATGTATTCATTCTTTCTTTGCTTCATTGTTCAAATTTTTTATGCGGTCAACGTTTTATATTCAAAGTTAAAGTTTTACATTAGTATATTGTTTTGGTAGGATTTAATTTAGTACTATGATAACTGGCAAGATTTGCAGTATCAAAAATAGCCGTAATACGCAAATGCAAGAATCTGCTACTTCAAAAATATTACACAACAAGGCATAATTAGAATGTCAAAGACCTCATCCATCAAACTCATACAGTCTCGGGCGCCATTGGAGATGTCCAGTGTCTTTGAAAGTTCTGCAATTACTCTTCAAAATTCATCTAACTCGTGCTGAACAAGAACTGTATCATGTCACATGACCTCAAACTCGACCTTTAAGTCCTCACAATAGTATGCGCACGCTCAAGCTTGATTTTGTGTTGTTCCATCTATTGCACAATCTACTGAATTAAGGTACAAAGAGGTCATGGCAACTTGCCGCTTGAATCTTCGAATAAGTTTCACACAACGGAGCTTAGGGCGCCTAGACAAAGCCATCGACATCTAAATATAGGTTGCTGACAAATTACATACTTCTAAACTCAACAACATCCAATATTAGAAACAAACTTTAAAATCATTTGACCGTTTTAATCCGGGGTTCAGCGCTGCCACAAACACCAAATAATACCCGCGACCTCACATTTATCCTCAGCCTAACCTTTACCCTCGACCTAACATATACCCTCAACCTAACCACTAATTAGCAAATATCATGGACCTAACATATACCCTCGAATAGCAAGAATATCACAGACACTCTCACAAGTAACTCTACTATAGTCTGGACGTCTAAACTCCGGATATGCATCTACACCCCGGCGGGCATTGGACACTCCTAAAACTCGCTGTTGGATTCGACAGACCTCTGAGGACACATCTCCAAACCGCCGGGGTGTCCATGTGCGACATTCAGTAGCGCCAGGGCGCCTGTTGCTCTACAAGGTTTCGTCTCCATTCGAGATGTTCAGGTGAGTTTCTCATGATGCACATCATCGTGTTTCCGATTGAGGTTGATTGAGGTTTGAGGTAGAGGGTTGATGACGTAGTCGCTCATGGTTTTAGGGTGAGGCCATGGCGAGATCGAGATCAAGAACAAATTTTGGGGGAGAAGTATCGAGATTAGTCCATCTCTCAACATTAACGTGAATTCTTTGCAGGTGCTGTGCAATGGGGCGGTTCATTTGAAAATTCTTAAGTACGGTGATCATATCACATGGAACCGAGCAACTCTTTGTATTCACAATGTTGTCGTTGGCAAAGCATGGATTGACAATTACGGAGAGGTTTCCGTGGTAAAACACAGCACGGGTGACGTAGCCCGTGTTCGCTTTCACAAAGCAACTAGCAGAGAGCAATGCCGCATCACCGGGAAGGTTAGTTTTGTGTACCTTTGAGGTGTAACTTGCTTTACCTCAACTACTGTGAGGTTAATCTGGTTTTTCTTTTCATGCTTTATTCGCTGTTGAGTTCAATGTGTTTTTCAGATTTCAATCGTGTTGTCATTAAGCAGTTTCTCCTCAGTTTTGAAAATTGATGAAGATGATAATCCTGCTTATTTTTTCATTGGCAAGTCTATGATGCTAAAGGGGTTCCTCACTATGTTTGGTAATTATATGGAAGCAATGTTTGGTAATTATATGGAAGCAATTTATTCATGTCCAGAGAAATGCACCAACTTCGATGTCAATGGTCCGGATGTGAGACTCCTGTGGAAAGCACCTGAGCAAATTGAAGATTATCGTCAGCAATATTGCTTTACTCGATATACACTAGGCCTGAATGGTGAGTCCATTTTTATATGTTTTGAGGTCTGCCCTTTGATGTCGAGTGTCTGTGTCATGCATTAGGAGAAGGGCACATGAAATACCATTATTTTTGCAGCGTGAGACTTTAGTTCTTTATCTTTTTAATACTACATTTATCTAGCTGATGTCTTATTTGACGGTTTTTCAAAGTGCAGAGTTGACACCTAAGCTGTCCAAAGCTCTTTCTCCCACTGATTCAAGGTTTTGACCTGATCAGCGTGCACTGGTTAGAATTGTCGATTAGCACCAAGTATACCAAGTTGTGTTATCTCATCGTTATTATGTTAGCTGCTTAATCCATTTTTAGTTTTTTTATTGAATATTGAAGATGTTATATCTCGCTTTCTATTCTTCAGGAAGATGGTGATCTTGAGAAAGCAACTCCAGAAAAGCTGCGCCTGGAAGAGAAAGAGAGGATTGCTCGACAAGTTCGAAAAGAGCAGGGGATAGAATGGAAGAACATGTGATTTGCCGAGGTACATTTCTAAACTCTCTTTTGAGCCGTTGCGCTGGTATCTGTCTAATTGTCACGATGCTGGGAAAGGAGTGGCATGAATAGGATCCGCTTATCTTACCTCAGCTTCTCAAAATCTTTTAGACTCCAAACTGAATGATGTGGATCCAGGAGAGGTAAGTATCCAGCGTGGCTCCGAGAGGTAAGTATCCCGTGCTTATCCCTAACCAAAACTGGTATCCAATTTGTTAACTTTCGTTTTAGCTTCACGGCTTAATCAGAAAACCAGTAGATGATAACTCTCTGCTATGCTTGGCCTTCTCGGTTTAGGGTAGCTCTTATCATGGCAATTCTTAAGACTGTATTTAAGGGATCAATTCATTGAAAGAATTGTGCATTGGTGGCATAATCAGAAACTTTGATCTGATTGTGGTAAGAAGTAGCAGGTGATTGTTGTATCAGTATTTGTCTGTGCTTTTTTTTTTCACTAGTTTCTTCTAAGGATTACCTCAGAGTCGATATTGTTGATTTATTTAATGAAGTCTTGATTTGTCTTAATGTGCCAAAAGCTCGCATCATCCTTGATAGTTTAATAATTCACATAATCCCTAATAGTTTAATGTTGATTGAGAGGATTCAGATCAGTACTTCTAGTTTTCCTGTGGCACAGGCCAGTGCTGTTTTTGCAAGTCACCGTAGAATACGTGTCAAGCCTTATAACGGTACTCTTTAGGCCCAACTTTGACTATGCGGTCTCATAATCTTTTCTAGATGGATGCAATGGGAATCGGCTTTCACTAAGATGTGGAGTAGGAGTATAGAATTGTGGTCACCTCTGATTAATTCTTGAATGATATGTAGTAAGCAAGGACTGAATAATCTCTACGCAGTGCAAGCTAATCCCACATAGGTCGAAGCTGCCCAGGCAGTGCAAGAGCAAGTGTGCTCGGAGCCGAGCAGAGTTGGGCACTCCCATCCCATCGTGGTTTTTCATCTCGAAGTGACGAATGAAGAGAGTGAAAATTTCTGTCCGTCCGACTCCCATTCCCACTATGCTCGGCTCCAAGCACACTTGCTCTGGCACTGCCTAGGCCCATGGTTGTCATAATAGACCGACCGTCCGTTAGTCCGTTCGTCCGTCAGGGTGACAAGACACACCCCCGTGTCCGTCACATAAGGGAATTGACCGGTTGACTCACGGTAAGGTTAAAACGAATTTACCTAGCGCTGACTTTTGCGCGCGCTCGCGCTCGCGCGCGAGTGTGGACGGGCGCGAGCTTACAGGCAAGTGCAAAAAAAAAAAAAAAAAAAAAATTTTTTTTTTTTTTTTTTTTTTTTTTTGCACTCGCCCGTATGTTCGCGCCCGTCCGCACTCGCGCGCGCGCACACGGGCGCGAACGTATCAGCGAACGCGCACTCAGAAACCAGCCAAAGTTCTGAAAAAAAAAAAAAAATTTTTTTTTTTTTTTTTTTGCACTCGCCCGTATGTTCGCGCCTGTGCGCACTCGCGCGCGAGCGCAGACGGGCGGGAACGTGATAGCGAACGCGCACAGAGAAACCAGCCAAAGTTCTGAATTTATTTTATTTTTTATTTTAATTTTAATTTTTTTTTCGCACTCGCCCGTATGCTCGCGCCCGTCCGCACTCGCCTGATGGCGTGCGCCGGACTTCCACCAAGTTCTTGAGCATTTCATTTTGGTGCTACTTCCTCCTTTACACTCGCCGGTATGCTCGCGCCCGAGTATTGGCGCCCGTCCGCACTCGCCCGATAGCTTGCATCGGACTTCCATCAAGAAGGTGTTCATTGCAATTTTATGCACAAATAATTGTTGCTAGACCAAGGAGCTCAATTGCTCAGTACGCGATGTGATGGAGATCGATGAGTGATGAGAACATTTTTGTAATATGATATTAGAATTAAAATAGTAGCAAAAGGCATAGATAATTAGATTAGTAGAAGATTTTGGAGTTAGTTTAATTTTGTTTAAACTAGAACATTTTGTGTACATTTCCACTATCTTCGCGTTGATTAAATCATAATCTATTGAAACGTCAATTCATTGTTGACTATGTCGTTCATCACACTTGATGGCTTTTTATCCATGACTTTTTTTTATATTTCTCCCATTCTATCCCTTTATTTGTTGATTTTTCTATTCTTCTTCCATTCTATCTTCTCGTTTTCCTTTTCTTTTATATCCAGCGGATGATGTATTTATTTATTTTATTAGCCTTCCATTGGTCTTACATTCTGTCTTTTATTTTTATATATTAAAATTTCCAATTGTCTTCCATTCTATCATCTAATCCCTTTAACTTCATTATAATTCCATTCTATCTTCTTGTTTTCTTTTTCTTCCATTCTTAGTCTATCATGTATTTATTTATTTGTTTATTCTTCGATTAATCGCCCATTCCATCTTTTATTTTTATATATTTTTCTAATTATCTTGTATTCTATCATCTTGTTATTTTGAAGTTCATTACTATTCCATTCTATCTTCTTGTTTTCTTTTTCTTCCATTCTTAGTCTATCATGTATTTATTTTATCATTCCAAGTCTATGATGTATTTTTTTTTCCTATATTTGTTATGTAAACTTATTATATGTGCCAATTGAATGAAACATGGTAAATAAATTTAAGAATAACATGAAATATAAGTTATTTACATATTTAATTAATGAATACAATCATGAACAAAATATAAAACTATATTTAACAAAAATAACTTTGATAGTACAAAAATCAGGATTCAAATCATACAAGAACATATCTACATGAGTTTTGGGAGTTCGGTTTCATTTCATTTTTGTGCTAGTTTTTTCTACGCACACCGACACGCACGCACCCAACCTCCACCAAGAAGTTGTTCATTTCATTTTGGTGCTTTATTTTTTCCTATGTACATGCCTACATGTATATGCGCAAAGGATGAACTATCACCAAAATGAAATGAACAATTTCTTTGTGAAAGTCTCGCGCCTGAATGCTCGCGCCCGTAGGCAGGCGCGCGAGCACTCTAGCGCGCGCACCAAAAAAAAAAAAAAAAAAAAAAATTTTTTTTTTTTTTTTTTTTTTTGCGCGCGCTCGAGTGCTCGCGCGCGTGCCTACGGGCGCGAGCATTCAGGCGCGAGCATGTGGGCGCGTGCACCAAAAAACCATTTTTTATTTTTATTTTTTTAATTTTTTTATAATTTTTTTGCGCACGCGCGCGCGTGCCTACGGGCGCGAGCATTCAGGCGCGAGCATGTGGGCGCGCGCACCAAAAAACCAAAAAAAAAAAAAAAAAAAAAAAAAAAAAAAAAAAAAATTTTTTTTTTTTTTTTTTTTTTGCGCGCGCCCGAGTGCTCGCGCGTGTGCCTACGGGCGCGAGCAAACGCGGCGACGGGCGCCACCCATGGTAAACAGTAGTAAACTGTGAGGACAGTAATTTTGCGCGCGCGGGGGAGCCCGTTCGATAAGCGTCCGTCCGATAACCGTCCGTCACGTCCGTCACGTGACTACACGACAATTTTATGGCGAGTCCGTCTATTATGACAACCCTGCCTAGGCCTTGATTCTGGTCATTCTGCTGGGGTCTCCAACTATGCTAGGCTCCGAGCAGTCTGAACTCTAAGGTCCATGGTGGCTGGGCTCTTCGGTTTTTTTGGAAACATTCTCTTTGTTCTTGCATTCTGTCAGATGTAAGTCCCGGTCTATTACTTCTTTTCTTGTCGGGTTTCAATTTGACCCCATTATTTGTTTCTGTCACGGTCCATATGTAGTTTGTTTCAGCAGGCTCGTCTAAGTAAGTTGCTCTTAAGGCTGAGGCATTTGAATATCCTTTTTTTGGGGTCAACCTTCGATGCGTACCCGGGCTTGTCAACTTGTTTGGTTTGTTTGAAATTACAGCTTATTCAAGGTAATCATAGCCCTTCGAAATCTCATCATAGCCATATCAGATGTCATCATTGCAATTTTGAAACCCATCATGGCCATCAGTTACAGAATGTCAAGTATGGATTATCTTTCTTATTGCAGAGAAATCTATCGGTCTAAGATGTCGCTAGTTTTGCTTGATGCATTCTTTGCTCATTTCAGAAGACACTATGTAAGTGATAGCTAATACACATCTCATTTACCTTTGTGTACTGACTGGAGTGCTTAATACTAGGAGAACTAGAACTCATTAATCTCTGTGAATTTGCTATTTGTCATGTACGTGGCTATGCTTGGCTTATTATTGGAGATGTTTAAGTTTTCTAATTGTGAGCTTGACCTTGAGACGACTAATGTTACACTGTAGACATTGCTGTAATCTTGAACTCTTCATTTATTCGGTGCTATGCAAAGTCGAATGAAAGAGTGTTGGAGTAGGTTTGACCTTAATTATTGGACCACATTGGAGTCTGTTCGGCACAGAGCAGACTCCCACTTGGATTCTAACAGTCGTATTTTCCTGTTGATACACAGGTGGAGCGGCATTATTCAAGTAACACCACCAACACAGAGCTAACCATGGAGAAGCTGCAACTCATAGTCACGGCGAAGGCTTCCTCCACGACAAAAATTAGATGGCTTCAATTCTTCAACTTCTCAGCAGCCACCCGTGAGGCCCGAAAGATCCCACCGAAGCCCGTTAACGAAGAGAGGCTTACATCATGGCTCGCCAGGGCAACTTTCTGGGCAGAGGTATATTGCTATGTATTTAGCTCTTCAAATGTGATGACTTGAATACATACGAATTAGAATTTAGCTAACTACTGGTGTTTGATATTGCACATATCAGCTATCAGAGCAGGCGTCTGCAAGTTTCGATGAAATTGTGCGACAGGACTAAGTCAGTATTGACATGACCGTCTCCTCTGAGCCGATGACCCTGGTTGCTTACGTGGAAGACTGCCGAATGAAGCTCTAGGACCACGTTTTTAATTCTTACTTCCGAGGAACAGAAGGATTCCAGAAACAACACAAATTTTGGGAGTTCAAGGGAACAGATCTCGTGGTCAGGCGACTTCTATTCAGGTTTATACTTAAGTTCCACTGGTTTGCACAGTTGTTAGGTTTTTAAATTCCATTGGTTAGTGGTTCGTTTTTGTAACTCTCTAAAATTGGGCGGCAGCTGTGGTAGTCATTTGTGCCAGTCAAATGGTTTCGAGTGCACTTATCATACTTTTTATTATACATTGTGACCAGAAAGGCTCTATTTGCTTTGCACATTCTGACCGTGCTAGGAGACTAATCACCTGCCATGTCCGCGATGCCTGTGCTTACAATGCTGTCGATGACCCTTCTATGCTCATCATGTTTACTATGCTACGCATAACATGCTGTAAAGGGACTGGTTCAGGGTCCTCATGAAACTGATGATGAAATTCATGCAGATATTTCAAGTACGAGCTCTTGGCCAAGCAGGCAATAAGAAAAGAGAATCTCCCTATTTTTCTTAACGCATGGGTCGACAGATCGAGTGAAGCATGCATGTTCTCAGCTTCGCAGCAACGGACATGGACAACTTCTCATCTTATTGCTGGAGCATGGTACTTGGATTTTGTGCCAAGTTTTACTCCATCCTTTGAAATCGAGCTGCGGAAGTCGAGGGATGCCATCGGTGAGTCCGGTATTGAAATGGTGGATCTTCAGGGGATAGAGGATGAAACTGAGCGGGCCAAGGCTCTTAAGAGAAGGATCGAGGAGGACCGGAAGAAGGCCGATAAAGTAAGAGAAGCCGAGGAGAGGGCGGAGCAAAAGGAGCTGGAGAAGGAGCTGAAAGCTAAAGAAAAATTGGGCAGAAAGGGCAAGAAGAAAATTAACACCCCTGGTGAGGATGATAAGAATAGTCCTTCTGGCAATTCTGGCCTGAAAGAGAAAAACAACTCCAGGGGTACAAAAAGAGGATCCTCCTATGATCAGCTCAATCAACTCCTGGAATTCAACGATGCTGGGGAGTGTGGCCAGAGTTCCAAGTTAATCTTGAACTCATCCCTCATAGATGTCCTCGCAGGTAGTGGTAATGAATACACTCCCATGTACCT
Source organism: Ceratodon purpureus (assembly GCA_014871385.1). Classification (NCBI taxonomy): domain Eukaryota; kingdom Viridiplantae; phylum Streptophyta; class Bryopsida; order Pseudoditrichales; family Ditrichaceae; genus Ceratodon; species Ceratodon purpureus. The sequence goes on from CM026426.1 coordinate 48,672,998, forward strand.
GGAGATCAAGCGTACCCTGCTTAAGGTAATCCAGATCACATGCATTTCGAACTTCTTATTCCTTGCTGGTCGTATGCCTCGTAGTCCATGATGCCATGGGCATTCCATGATGTGCCTTCATGCCATGGTCGGGCCGAGTAAAGGCAGTACATAAGTAGTAGCAATATGGATTGCCCACCAGCTTGCTCTTGACGTGCCTGTTGAGACAATAGGGTGGAAGTACACTAGAGGTAGTGCAGTTTTGGCAAAACTCCTCTGTACCATTGGGACCTTTTAGTACTAAAGTGTACAATAAGTACTCTGCCTTACTCAATCTGAGCCGTTGAAATTCCTTGTAAGAAGCGGGGTTAGGCGATTGGAATCAACCAATCAGGATAGTCTATTCTGACAGTAGGGATTCGCTTTGATTTAGATCCATATGGGCCAGCGCATCTTGACATGACATGTGGCGGAATTCAAATACATGGAGTGGCGGGAGTTGATGTTTAGCCTCGGTGGCAGGATCTGCGATTCATTGAAGCACTTAGCATCCTAGCCTTTCCAGACAGGGTTTCCAAGATTGGTCATTTGATTACAATCATCCTTCTAATGTGCAATCATCCTGCTCCTGAAAATTGTTTATTTGTTAAAGGTCTCAAAGTTATGGACTTGTCTCCACTTCAGGTTTTTTTTAGATGAACTTGGGATGAAGTCTAGTTCAGTCAAGTGATTGGTTGTTTGAAGCATTCCAAAATATCATGCAAGCTTTTGAAATTAAATTATAGCATGGCTCTAATAAGATTTTCTTTTTAATACGTTGTTATAAAAAAATTTAAATTGAAAACCATGAGTATCGATTATTTATAGACTTGTTTTTTTGGAATTGTATATGGTTCCTATTTTTGTATCTTGAAAATAAACCTCCGTACTTTGAATTGATAGTTCTTCCTAGAATTCATCATTTTATAAAAGAGAACATGAGAAGTTGAGCTATTAGCATGGTGGGGAAAGGATAATGCAAGAAATACTCTATATAGCATATTTATTTTTTGGTTTTTTTTTTTTTTTTTTTTTTTTTTTTTTTTTTTTTTTTTTTTTGTATAGCCTTTTGAAGTTGTTTTAATAATAATATAAAAATTAAAATTAAAACATGGACATCATTTCCTCCCCCCTAAAATAACATTTTAAATATTAAGATTAAAGAAGGAAAAAATTGAAGAGAAAAAAAAATAGAAGAGGAAAATAAAAATAATGAAAGGATAAATGAAATAGAAACAAATATGAAATACGGTAATAAAAGATTTGTGAGGAAAAATAAGTAAAATGAAAAAAAATAGAAGAAAAAAATAACAATAATAGAAGGACTAAAAAAAGAGACTAATATGAAATATGGTGATAAAAGAACAAAGGGGAAAAAATTTAAAAAGAGAAGAAAAAATAAAATAAAATAGAAGGATGAGAAAAAAGTTGCGAATATGAAATACTGTACTATAAGAGGGAATGAAAATAAATAAAAGTAGGACACTGAAAGAGGTCTACGAAAGAAAGGAATGAAATATTAAAATAAAAGAAGGTGGAAAACAAAAAAAAGAAAAAAAGAAGGACTTACGAAGAAAAAAGGAAAAGAAAAAAATAAAAGATGGTCAAAAAGAAAAAGAAAAAAGAGTTTAATTAAATTATAAAAAATAAAAAAAAATAGTTGAAAGATGAAGGAACACTCTACTGAAGTGTGATGTAATAGAGCAATGAAAGTGAATTCATCATATTTATGGGTGCTAATGGATTTTTAAGATAGCAATTTGTAAATAGAATATTCTAAAATGTGGGTAGATTTGTTTATATGTAATTTTTTCTTAAAATAAGGCATGAGACGTTAGAAATTAGTATGGTGGAAAAAGTATAGCGTGCAAAATCAACATATGAGATAGTTAATATATTCATTTAACATGTACAACTACTTTAAGATATTTTATTGATAAAGAAATAAATTTAAAAAATAAATGATGAACGTCATTTTGTGCGCCCCTTCTTAAGAGTTGATATGATATATTAAAAAAGAAGAAAGAAAAGAATAATAGATCAAGATTATTAGAAAAAGTAATAGATTGATCAAGATTATTTCTTCCTCCCTTTAAATAAAATATGAAACATTAAAAGAAATAGAAGAAGTGAAAGAATTGAGAAGGACACTTTTTCAAAGACGAAAGAACAAGATATTGTAGAGATTGCTTTATATATGTTGTTCATTTAAAAAAAAAAGAAAAAAAAAAACGAGATCTATTTTAAATTTATTTGATGATAGGAAATTAAAAAAAAAACAATAGACAAAAATTGTTGTCTTCCCCACCTTAAATAAAATATAAAGTACAGTACTTATCGTATGTTGGATAAAGACACCAACATATGTGTTTTTCTTTTTTAATTCTGGAAAAAATTAGAAAACAGAAATTAGAAATTGGGTATAAGGAAAATACAAGCAATTACTTTATACATGTATTTCTTTTTTTTAATTTTTTAATTTTTTAATTTCATATAGGTGTATTTAAAGCGTTTTTGATGATAGGAAAACAAAAACAAATCAATAGTACAGCATAGAACTTTCTTTCTCCCCTTAAATAAAGTTAAAAAACCGAAACTGTAATGCATTGTAATAGAAATTGACTAGATCTATGTATGATAATTCAACCATATGCAAAAAAAAATATTGTATTTAGGATAGGAGAGAAGGGAGTATACTACTCAAGTGTCAATTAATGTTGAAGTCGGCTTACACTGAAGGTGACGGCGGAAGTAATGCTGAGGGTTTAGTGACCGGTGATCACCAGTTAGGGGTGACGAGAGGGTGGGCATGACCGGTGACCGCCGGTGACCGCTGTGAAGGAGACACCAGGTGACTGGTGGTCGGGGGTGAGCTTCGTCTCGCACCTCTCTCGGGGGTCGAAGTGAGCATTGTGTGTAGCCGAAGCTGCGACTCTGGGAGGAGTGAGATGTTGGAGCAATGGTTTTGTAGGGTTCAGGTGCGTCTGCTGTGGGTTTAGGGGGGGCGATGGTGAGCTTGGATTCTGGGGTTTACTCTGTAGATTTTGTTTTCGCTTCTTCTGGCGCGGTGAAGGTAGCATTGGTGGCGGCATTTGGTGTTTCTGTGGAGGGGTGTAGATGGGGCAGGAGTCGGCAAGAAGAGTCCAGCCTTCTAAGAGTTTGGAGGCAATGAGGGAGCTGTGATCAGGCGGGGGATCGGCGGAGGCAGGCACGCGGTTGTCCATTGCTGTACAACAACGACGGGAGAGAGGGAGCGGAGGGGAGGGGGAAGAGGAGGCAGAGCAGCAGCGACAGTCGAGGCAGTAATGGAGCGAAGTACTGGTGCACGCTCCGGGGACACATCCAGCGCGAGGAAGGGGAGAGTAGTGGCGGCGCGAGAGAGGAGGAGTCGCGGTGCGGGGAGTGATGAGGAAGACGCTGGGGGGGAGGGTCCGCGGAAGAAGGCGCGGGCGTCGTCAGGCAAAGGAGGGCGGACTGGTGAAGAGCCAGCGAGGAGGGAATTGCGGACGAAGGCGGCAGCAGGAGGAACCAGAGGTCGCAGTCGTGGCCGGGACGAGGTGGAGGGAGGAGTTGCAAAGGACGTGCCGAGGAGGACTTCAGGCGCAACGCGAGGAGCAGATACCCCCCAAGACGATTTGGAGGAAGAAGCTGCTGCGGGTTCGAAGTCCACAGCGAAGAAGAAAGGGAAGGGGACTGTGAGGTCTGAGAAGGCCTTCACTTGTGTAGAAGACGTCGACGACGAGATTTCGAGGCTGAAGAAGCCTCCGCGGGAATTGAAGAAGGCGGATTTCCAGGCTGAGTATGGACTCCCCAACGAGGGGGAGAACCCCCACCACTTCCGAAGAGGCACGGTCTCTTCCGACACTGTGCGCAAGTTGTTTGGTAAGCCCTACGGAGATGGTGGTCGGAGCGGGTTCTACTGGCAGGGTTGCGAAGTCCAGGATGTTGTGGACAGGGTGAAGTACCTACATCCCATTCTGTATCAACATGGGAAGGAGGAGAATCCAAACCTGATCACCGTGAGGTTCGCCGAAGGGATAGCATTAGAGTACGAAGAAGGTGGTGGACGAGTGAATTGGTGTGCGTTCGGGGAGGAGACAAACAAGAGACAGAGGAGCCGGTACACCATGGACAGGGGAAAGCTCGAGGAGCTGAGGAAGTCAATTGCGGAGTCCAAGTGCGTGGAGGGGAAGAGAAAGGTCGACGTCCGGGGTAAGGAGTGGCGTGGCATTAAGATAGAACCAGGCTGGGAAGGAAGGGTCGAGCAAGGGGATGCTGTGAGGGTGGGGGGTCGTGGGCCACCGGGAGATTCGAAGGGTGGACTTGAGTCCGCCATGGCCTCGGGTGTGTGCCTGCAGGAGGATACGGGTTTGCGAGGACAGAGCAGTGGCAGGTTGGCGAAGGGAGAAGTGGAGGAGCGGCTACGAGACGTGGAGGGTTTACAGCAAGCTGTCTACTTGGAGCAGAAGCATAAGCGGGAGCTGAAGAAGGAGGCAAGTCAACGGCTTGACGGCGCCATTTGGAAGAGCAAGCAAAGTGAATGGGGCATAGGCACATTGAGGAAACAAGAGGAGCAGAAGACGGCGCTGATTAGAGCGATGGAAGAGGAAGGCCGGGCCGATGTGTACAAAGAGAAGATCAAGATGGAGGGAATTCAGGAGCAGTTGGCAGAGGAGGAGGTCAAGGTCGCGGCCGCTAAGAGGGAGCTAGAGAGTGCCGAAGCTGAGATCCAGGCATTGAACCGTGAATTGGAGTCGAGCCAATTGCAACTTGATGCCCTTGCAGCCGAGAAGTTTCAGTTGAAGCAAGGGAGGAGTACTCTGAAATTTACTCCAAGTCCACTGGTGTATGCGCCTGCGGTGTCAATTCTGTCCGGGTGTGATTTTGAAGATGAGACCGGGTTCATCAGGATTACCCCTTGCTGCTTGTGTTCCTTCCCATTCCCGCAGAATGACATGGTTGTATCCTCCTGTAGACACTTATATCATCCTTTCTGTGCTTCAGTAGTCTTTGTGCGTAGCTGCAAGTGCGTGGCAATAGGGTGCGGGGAGATTTGTCACCCGGAATGGTACCGGAGTTTTGGTTGGGGAGAGCCACCTGCGGATTTGGTGGAGACGGCTAGGATGCTTGGAGTAGCCGAAGAAAGGAGGAGGCTGATGAAGGAAAGGACAGAGCAGGCTATGGCGAATGTGCCATCCGATGGTAAGTTAATTTACATTTAATTTTCAGCATTCTGGATATGTGGTTTAGAGTGTTGAGTCATTGTTGTGCTCTGTAGGAATTTGAGTGCTTATGTACTTTGGAGTCCTAGAATGTAGTATGCGGTTGTTCCAGTTTAGGTGAGTTCTAGAAGTTTGTTAAAGGAATAGCCAGTATATTGTTGGATCGTAAGGTTGTACACTATGTCTTTGGTGTGGTTGCTAGCATTGTGATGATTGCGATCTTTGTGCCGGATTAGACTTGCACAGTGGATATGAAGTCCAATTTCACTAACAGCATATGTTTGAAGATGTATCTTACTGTCGAAGTCTGAAGTCAATATGTGTACAAGAAGTCCCGTCACTGAATTCTATACAGTATTGTGTATTGCATGGTACTTGGTGATTTTTGTTAGTTGCTGGAGATGTCATATTTGTACAGTAGTGTCAAAGTCTAAATCCAGTACGTGTACAAGTTGTTTGCTTCACTGAAGTCGGTACATTATTGTGTATTGCATGGTACTTGTTGATTTTTGTTAGTTGCTGGAGATGTCACATTTGTATAGTAGTGTCAAAGTCTAAATCCAGTACGTGTACAAGTTGTGTGCTTTACTGAGGTCGGTACATTATTGTGTATTGCATGGTACTTGTTGATTTTTGTTAGGTGCAGGAAATGTCATATTTGTATATTAGGCCTAATCTTCAGGTACATGCGGCTACTTAGAGCAAGTATTTTATGTACTCCATGTGACATAGTGCTTCAAATGTACTTACGGTTTAGGGTGCGCAGACAACATTGTACTTGACGGAGCTACTACAGGTATTTCTTGTCTTTATTTATTTGGTACTAGAAGTCCTACATGGTAAACACAGAGTGAGAACAAGTCGTAGAGTACATTTAGGATTGCGAACTTGTACAAATGGTCCACCAGTTCAAACAGAATAGGTAGTGATAGTACTGGTTCATTTGTGCTAGTTGATTGCAACTACATTCGGTACCATGTGTTTAGACTCTAACGGGATGTTTGGTGGCAGGTTCTAGCCTGAGGTTTGCATCACCTATGAAGGCCGTCAAGAATGCGGGGCCAACAGTGGAAGGGGAGACAAGCCAGCCAACATGGTCTCTAGACGATCGAGAAGATTTAGGTGAAGAGCCGCAAAGGATTGTCAGGGGCGAGAGCATTAAATCTAGAGTTCCTCGAATGCTGGAGAAGCCGGTGGAGAAGGTGGTGATGGACTGTTTCACGGATGGGACTCATGTACAGGAAGCTGAACCAGAGCTCGATTCGGGAGACGATTCTTCTTCTGACGAAGAGGACGACAACAAGATGGGCCCCTTACCTTCAAGCTCCGGCACTACCGTCTCAGGTGAAACTTCGGAGACCAGTGATGGTGAGTCGGGGGAGGGTCAAGAGGATGCTGGAGACGGTGACATTTCAATAGAGCCGCTCCCTTCAGATGGACATCTCCTCAGCCCGCCACCACCAACGCCACCGCCACCGCCAGGAGCCGGGAGCAATGAAGGAGCGACGGCGGAGGGCCAAGAAGGAGGTAGGGGTTACAAGGCGGGTGGAGGAGGTTTAGGCGTTGTTGGAGGAGGGAGGAGGAGGGATGAAGGAGCGGGCGTCATTGGGAGTGGAAAGAAAAAGGGTGAGGCAGTTGAGGTTCTTGGGAGCGGGAGGAAGAAGGGCGAGTCAGTGGAGGATCAGCCAGCTGAGGAAGGGGACGGCGCTGCAGAAATGAAGAAGGGACACCCTGTTGGGAGCGGGAGGAAGGTTCGTGAGGCAGTGGAGGAGGTGAAAGCTAAGGAAGGGGACGGCGCAGCAGTGCCGAAGAAGGGTCCAACTGTCGGGAGCGGGAGGAAGATTCGTGAGGCTGTGGAGGTGGGGACAGCTGAGGAGCTACACGGCGCTGCATTGCCGAAGAAAGGTGGCGGTCCGACTGTTGGGAGCGGGAGGAAGAAGGGTGAGGCAGTGGAGGAGGGGACAGCTCAGGGGCTACTTGTCGAATTATCGCCAAAGAAGGGTGGTGGAGTTGGGAGCGCGGGGAAGAAGGATGAGGCAGTGGCGGAAGGGGATGGTGCTATAGAGAAGGAGAAGGGACCGCTGACACCGAAGGAGAACGAGAAGGAGGATGAGCCGCAGCCCGCGAGGAAGGAGACACCCAAGCCAGGGTCGCAATGCCTGCCGGGACGCAAGGCCAAGTTGCTCTGGGGAGAGTATGGTAAGGATGGAGGAGCCACGGCCTCAGGTTTTGTAGATACATTGGTGCAGGTGGAGGCTGCAGCCAAGTTCATGGCGGTTTCAAGACGGAAGGCGGAGGGGGGAATAAATGAGAGCATGGCTGCGGCAAAGGAGAAGGGCTCCATGGAAGCAGAGGAGGATATGGAGGATACAGAGGTCGTTATGGAGGATACTAGAGCCGAGATTGAAGTCCCTCGCGTGACGGATGATGAGCCTGCGGAAGGAGAGGGAGAAGAACAGTCGAAGGGTCATACGCCCCGGTCACCATTCAAGTTGAGATCAAGGAGACAAAAGGGTCCAACTGTAGAGGAGGACTCAGGGCCGGGACTTGAGGGGGCGATAGAGAATGTTTATTCCGCAGACAAGACCACATACAAGGAGCTGGCCGAGATTGTTGGGGGGAGTGGGAGTCCCGTTGCTGTCCCTGAAGCCAATGTGCGGACCAGAGCACGCACCGCCAAGGAGGCCGAGCAAGCGGCTGAGGAATCCCCGGCATCGACCAGGGCTAAGGGTCGTAAGAGTGAGGGCAGAAAGAATGAGAAGGGAAAGGGTGACAAGGTAGGTGGCGGAATCTCACAGAAACGGCGGAGAGGCGCCACTTAGAATGAGGGCTTGAGCAATCTGTAGATTGCTTTTAGTACTTTATTTTTTTGGGTTTTTGATCTATTGAGCTGTAGTAGAATGCTTGTATAGAACGGATTTGCAGGTATATTAATGTATCTTCCCTCATCACTGAGGTCTTCCTAACAGGGAAGGATTACGGCTTGTGTACTTTATTTTCCATGTTGATGTGTTATTTGCTATCCATTGTGATTTCTTTGCATTTGTACTTATGTTAGTCTTCCCCAACAGCCTTGGAACTTTGCATTTCTATTTTTAAGAGTATGACGAGGGGAAGGTGGTCTGTTGGGATGGGATTCTACCAGGCCGAAGCTTGGTATGATGCAGCAGATTTGTCTAAGGGACTCGAGAGGATCCCTGTCCTTGTTGGTCAGTCTGATATTGCTATGACTCATTTTCAGTATATTAATTCTAGCTTGGTCTATGACCAAGCACACGTGCCTACCACCCTTCAGAGCCTTCGACCCGGGGACTACTGTCTTTGTTCCCCGGAATGCTTGGGCGGGAATGGTAGGTGTGAGTGCCAAGCCGATTCAGTGGGAGGAGTTGCATACACCGAAGGAGGCATTGTGGAGGACGCGTATCTCTACAATCACAACGAAGAAGATGCACATTACTGTAAGAAGGGTAGACGGTGTTTTAATGGCGAATCAGTGTGCCGAGGTCATGTTCCTCGTCTTTTCCTTAAGGAGTGCAATGTCAAGTGTAGGTGTCATAGTGATTGTGGCAATCGTGTTGTCCAGCAGGGGATGAAGTTTCAAGTAGAGGTTTTTCCTACAGCCCTTACGGCGTGGGGGATTCGGACGACTGAGCTAATACCTAGAGGTGCGTTCGTTTTTGAGTTGGCGGGAGAGATTTTAACAAATGCTGAGCAAATGGTTAGGAACGTGGGGGTAGTTGGGGGTCAGTCCTATAGCTTGCAACTTGATGCTGACTGGGCCACTGAGCGGAAACTGGACGACCACAATGCATTGTGCTTGGATTCTACTCGATTTGGAAATGTGGCCAGGTTTTTGAACCACAGGTTAGAACTTGCGACCATATTCTACATACTTTGCGGTCTTTCTTCTTACATTCTACGATATGGCCTGACTGTGGGCCTCTGTCATTACAGGTGTGAAGATTCTAACCTAGTGGACATACCTGTTTCGATAGAGAGTGTGGATCGCCGCTTCTATCATGTAGCATTTTTTGCAAGTCGTATCATACGTCCTGGAGAGGAACTAACCTGGGACTATGGCACTAATTTTAACAATGATGATCTGGACCTACCTCGGTTTACTTGTAAGTGTATGAGTAAAATGTGTAGAGACAATGCCTTACCACTTGCCATCCGAAGGTCAGCCAGTAAACCACCTAGGAGAAGATGACTCCACATATGTGTTGTGATATTCTTCTGTAAAGCAGAACCACACTCATACATTCTTCTAGACTTTCAAGAGCAAGCCTTTTGTTTATGCCTAAAAGGGGTTAATCCTGAACAATATTTCTGCCAATATACTGTTTGTACTAGCGAAGATGTATTCAGAACATACTCTTTGTACATTTTATATACTACACGTACATATCCAAAATATACTCTTTGTATATTTTTACATACTACACCTGCATATCCAGAATATACTCTTTGTACATTTTTTGATGCACTACATGTACAAGTAAACCAAATGCAAGGATTTTTGGGACTCTTGCAACTTCAACTATTCTGAAGCAAACATAGAACAACTCGGATAAATAGACAACCATTCAAACTCTAGCGCTCGAAGCCTGAACTTGAGTTTATAAACTCACTTGTAAATTATTAGAATCAATGTTTCAATGGTACTGTTTGAGTAGTGTTAGGACTTGCCTAAACACCAACCAGTACTTCTAAAATCAACGTCAAATGAGAAACAAACCTCTCACCCTAAACCGGTAGCTCCCAATTCCAACATTCTACGATATCACCGCTATCCTCAGATATGAGCTCTTGAGGTACCGCTATCCAGTGCTCCCTGTAAAAGGCCCAAAACAAAAAGGAAAAAACTACAGTACCTAATATCCAGCAAAGTGTAGAACTATGATCGTCCAGCCTGACTCAAAATAAAAAAAGAAATACAGAATGGGTGATACTACGTAATGGGTGTGGGTAGCATGAAAAGAAGATTATAAAGAATAAAAGAAAGTAAGGGATTGCAGGTTCTCTTAATCACAGACTACTATGCCAGACAATAGATGACTGAAGCAAAAAAAAGGGGGAGCACTTGGATAGCGGGATATCTCTGGAGCTCACTTTCAGTCAGACAAATACCCAAGCATTTGTTTGACTTATATCATCACGGGACCAGTACTTTTAAAACCACCGTCAACTGAGAAACAATCCTGAAATCAGTGTACATAGCTTGCAACTTGAACTTAATCTTCGTTGAACGCCCACCACTCTCGCAGGGCATCTTCGCATATCTGAAGCGTTTCACTTGACATCTTGTATACAGGAGTACCTTTAACCCTGTGTTGAGCTAGAACCATAGGGAATTTACAAGCTCTAACCAGATAGGCATCAACGTGTGCATCAACTGCTTTGTCGCAGAGTACATACGTCTTCTCACCACGTCCATACTTCTTGTAATACTTTGCTCTGATCACAACATCTCCAGCCCTAAATACCCCCCCCCAAGGGCAAGTCTTGGGCTCTGCTAACACAAACTTCTTTGCTTGACACTGGAGAATGTAGAATTCCACCCCGTCTTCATTCTCCTCTTCTGCTGGAATCATGAAATTGTCGCCGATGTCCACCAAGTCACCGACCTCCTCTGAAATGCCGTCATACACCTAGTTAGCCTCGTCGTCAATTTCTTCAATTTGCTGTGCTACACCTCCTGCACTCATCGGGCACAGCCTTTGAACAACCCACTCCTGCACATGCGTCAAGTTCTCACACTCAGTCCAATCACCATCAATGCATGGGACGCAGAAGCATGACAACTCTCGAGTCCTAAGCATAGTCGGATCAGCCATAGAGAAGCCCATAATAGAGTAGAGACTCTTTGAGCCGGGCAAAGTGTTACACTTGATACTCTTATCATTATGATCCACCTTTGTATTTCCTATCAACCAAAACACACGTGAAAGAGGGGAAGTTTTAGCATGAGCATATGAGCTGGCAACGCGCTCTGTGTATTTCTCCTCCAGGAACTCCACAACTTGAGCGGCATTCTGTAAGGGCCTCAATAAAATTTTGGATCTGCTCAGCAGCAAGCGCCCTCTTCACCACGGCACCAGCCCCATCCCATTCTCCTTTTCCATGAGCCGACTCAAAGTAGTTCCACCGCATCTTGCAACCCCCGGTGAGCGCCGGGTAGCGTGCGACAAAGTACATCGCTGTCGCGCACTTATACTGGGAACTACACCCGTCACTGTAGACCCAATGTTCCTCCGGTGTCAACCCTGAATCACCCAGCCAATCCCAATGCAACGTCAGACAATGTTGAACAAAAGCTGAATCGTGAGCCTTATCATCAGATATGTAGAAGTGAGTCTGCTTCATGGTCTGCTCTCCTTCTTTCCACATCGTAATGTGCACCAGGATGGTCACACTAGTACTGAAGTAGTACAAGCTCTGGACCTCATTTTGGATGGCAAAAGTGTAGTTCTCTGCATAGTCAATATGTGACACAACCACTCCCTCCGGAACGTTCTTCATCATCAATTGACATTGCTCATCTTGCCATCGTGCCTTGAAGTTGTGTGTGATAAAGGTGGTCACTGTTTTCTCCATATAAGATAGGAATTCGTGAACAGCTGTCTCTCTGAAAGCTTCCCGAAGACGTTTCTTCACTTTTCCAGACTGAGCATCCACTCCCACCTGGTAGTACTCGAAACACTTCCATCTAACAAGAAAGGTGTTAGAACCAGACAACTCATGCGGGCAAATAGGAAAGAGTTGGAAACCACAGCTAGAACAATCGCCCATGAGACATTCAAGCCTATGCCACATATCAAATTCTCCTTTTGGACAAACACATGATTCCCACAGCAGAGTTATTCGTTTGAAAGTATTCTCATGCGCACAACAAGTCCCTTCCTTACTGCCTGTGCACACTGTACACGCACAATCACACGTGGAATGCACATGGAGCCCCCTGACTTTGTCCCTGAGGTTGCTCAATCCAACCTTCATCATGTCCATCTCCACATGGTATATGCAAGAGCAGGTATTCCTCTCCTTGAGTTTTCGCACCCACCATGGCTTCAACCTCTCAAAAGCCCTCTGCCGCACACTACATTCTGGGTGGACCTCTTCGAAGCGCAAGTAGAATGAGGTCTGCCAATCATGCACAAGTGTACATCAGGTACGATAGAGGACCTTCATTCAGAACCTAATACAAAACATGCAACGAAATGTACTAATTGTACAAAACTGAGACCATTATTCTACAAAAAGTCATAGATAAGAACAGTCGGTACCCCTCAGTACTCTGAACAATGCCGCAAGTATAAAAGGTACATGAAGACCATACAATACAACGCAACGCAACGTATGTACATGACTCCAAGTACTAAGTTGTACTCTAAGTTATTGCTGAGTGTTCAAAAGTAGCAGTCTTAGTCAATTAGTAAACATTGTATTACAGAAAAACTCTAACCTAGTACAATAAGTACAGTGAGGAACCATCATATGGACATTTAGACCCCTACATCGCAACTAGGGGAAGTCCAAAGTCAAAAAGTACATTACGGCGCACGTCCAGTACTTACTATGACCGTAAAGTACTCACGGTACCACTTCTCCAATTTTAATCTAAAGTCCGCAAAAGCACTAAATCATCTATTGACTCCAAATTACACAACCAGTACAAATTATACTTCGCCCTAACAGGACCTTGCTAAAAGTTTACATTACAAAGAGTACACACCCGAAGAAGACTATGTATAGTACCTTTTCTTGAAATTGTTTGATCCAAACTATGTATCATAGAATGCAGCCTAGGCAAAATACGCTACACAACAACTACAAAGTAACTAATGATGACTTCTCTACAACCTTCAGATACCCATATTGTCCTATGAGGTACTGAAAGTATGTAAACTAAGCAATCGGACTCATCATATTATACAAACAAGAAATCAATAAGTTACAACTCACCTAAGGCTCGCACAAGTAATGTGTTGGATGAGGTTCGGCCCAGTCTTTTCGACCTACTCTATGCTTGACGATGTCCTTCTTATTCGGTGATACTTTTGTTTGACCATTCCACCATGCATGAATGCATTGTTTGACGTACTCAGATAGCCCTGGTCTCTTCTTTCGATGTAATCGAAGACTGCAAACCGTGTCTGGAGTATTGGGGGCGTAAACCCTTCTGTTTAACGCAATATTGATGCTCTTCTGTGTCGTAACCAAAACACGTGACAACGGCCTCACTCCCTCGATCCCCTCGCTAACTGCGGCATCTAACAAAGCACTCTTCCTTGCCAACAGCTCGTTAGAGTTAGCCTGCTTCACTAACTGTAACTCGTTCTTGAAGTTCTGAATGAAAGAATGAATAACCTTTGCTTCCTGTGGCCGAGCATAGTAAACAGGTAGCAAAGGCGAAATAGTGTTATGACGCATGACCTTCTCCATAACATCTCTCCTACTAGATGGACCGGGACAACTTCTCAACTCTTCGACTATGTACTGTGCTATGCGAAGGGAGATCCGGTTCAACTCCCGCACAGTGAGAGCATCATCAACTTCATGATCCGGCGGCACAGAAGCTAATACCAATGCCTCCTCGTGTCTTTGTCTATCTCGTGCTCTCTGAAGGGCCTTCCTTTCTCTTGCCCTCTCTGTAGCTACGGCCCGTAACTCCTCCTGCAAGCGAGCTTCGGCAAGCCTAGCCGCTGGACCTGGGCGGCTGATACCCTGTCGCAAGCGCTGCCTCTTAGCGGTGTTTCCCATCGCTGGAAAGCTAAGAGAAAAACAGACGTAGAAAACAATAGACACGCATCAGTTTTCTGAAATTGAATAATCTGAGATCATGGTTGCGGGGTGCAGTCCGTGAAGGGTTTACAGAAAAAAAACGCAAAATAACTCTTTCATGAGACTGTAGCAGCAACTCACCGTCGAATATTAATCTCGTCACTTCTTGAACGCAACAGATTCGCAAGAAGCAGTAGGAGACCCTACTGAAAGCCTTCCCTCAGAAACAGAAGGTGTGTTCTCAAAGCTACTTACGGAATAACATAACGAAACTGGACTCATGAATAAAGACCGCCTAGGGGACTCATCTACGTTGTTGCATCTGCCTAGATAGAAATCGCGGTTCCCTTGCTTTGACACTGGGGTTTCTTCAACATAACCCGAATCAGAAACCTCACAAAATGAATGGCAGCAAGAAGAACCAAACTCAGTGATCGGAGCTGCAGTAAAGTATGATGTTATCAGTTTCTGTACAAAGACAACCTGCCGCTGCGTCGACTTTGACATTCTTCACAGAGGAAGAGTAACCGCCCTGAAACTCATGAACAAGCTAAACTACAGAACGAACCAAAATCTTCAACACATTGTAAACCTCAATTCGCAAGCAACAGCATGCTACAGCAAAGACGCAACACTATGCTGCATGGGCGATGAGAGGAACCAGCGAGAGAGACGATGACGTGGACAAATCAAGAGCTGGCGGCGCCTTCATGGCATGGCGGCTCGGGAAAACAGGATCTGTTGAACAACGAGGCAGTAGTTATGACAGATTCCATGTACATCATATACTCTAGAGTACATTGTGTACAAGTAGCACACAGGAAGACGTCGAGGGCAAAGTAACGGAAAAATGACCATTTTCATTATTTGACAGAAGGCCATTGTAGAAATGCGTGCCGCCGTCGAGAATCATGCCTCCGATTACAAAAAATCTTTATTTTCCACTTTGTATTCCGTTGCAACTGAAACCAGCACTTACTTCCATGTACAGACCAAATTAACTATGTACTTGTAAAATCAGGGATAGATTCCAATAGGCTATTCCTTCTTATCTCCTTTGCGAAAAACGAAAATAGAATTAGAGCCTTTGATGATGAAGAATTTTATACTTTTCTCATATACAAGTACTGTGTGACTTTTTTGTACTAGTGCACAATAGTACAAATTGAACACACTTAACTTGCTTTTCTAATTGATTCAATAATGCAAAGGAAGTCTCTACATATGTAGTATTTGGAAAAACAAAACAAAAACCGAAGAAAAAGCTTTTGAGTACATGTAACTATAAGTACAAATTTGTGCCGTCAATGTATATTGTACTGTGACTCAAAAAGTACATTGGTCTAGCATACTTCCACCCAATAGGCCCTTGTCAAGTTTTGCGCCATTTCTGCTGGTTTTCGTTATTACTTTTATGATAGTAACCTGGTAGCCCGGCCCGAGCAGAGCGTAGACCAATGCAGCCGGAGGTGGCCTCTTGAAGTGTTGCGGGTAATTGCCGCTCAGTTTATTGACTTGCGACCATACCACTGACCTCTCTTGAATTTCAATACCTGTATAGGTCACCGATGGGAGAAGCCTCTTCATGAGTGGGAAACAGGTGAAACATCACTTCGTCGACCTTATTATTGCAGATCTACCTGAGGACCCTCCTGTCCCCGGCGTTTCAGACCCACCTACATCCATCCCTGCTTGGAATGAAGACTCTACTGATTTCTGGCAGAACACTTTCGACTTTGCCGAGAACCACTTGCATGATGACGGAGCCATGATTTTGTTTCATCCGTATCATGCAGCAACAAAATCAAATATCTTAGGTTACTGCGATCCATTCAATTTCAGAGTTCGCAAGGAATGGTGGGCAATGAACCGACTCCACCTGACATCACCCTTCGATCCTTCAGTTACTGTAAGTTTCAAATTTTCAATGCAATGTATAATCCCCTCATTTTCTTGGAGTATCATTTGGACCATGAACTGATTGTCACGTCTCGCCTTTGTGACTTTATGCTATCCATTGAAAATTAAGTCTTAACTTACCTCGAATTTGATGATTTGGCTTCTGTTACCAGTACTTGAGTTCTGGAATTCCAATCCCCTTATGGCCATACAAAAAGTGTACGTATGGCCTGGTATTCAAAACTTGCATTTGTGGAGTGCCCACGGCCTAGGCTTCCTATGGACTTTGAATTTATTATTGCATTTTCCCTTGAGGTTATGGCCCATGCATGGCATCTGCAGCGACTTGGCATGGCCTGCGAATTGGAACCTGGAGTCTTGGAGTAGTCATGTCTGATAACTTCCTTGCTGGTCGTTCTTGGATTATAGACGCTTCGGTTTGGGATTACACTGCTGCTGAAGACCGGACCTCTTGCTTCAAAGTTTGCTTTCCGCCCTGTTCCTAAGCTGCTGAGCCGTCACGGTGTAGATGTGGATCGTGACGATTGCTTACAGAATATAGTTCTGCCAGAGAACCAGATGTGCAATGGTCCGAAGCCATGGAGAGGCCCCCGCGAGAAATCCGTGGTTCTGATGGAAATGTTGATTGAAGCATGCTTTGATCCTGGGAACGTTGTGTTTGACTGTACAGCAGCAACTGGTATGTTTTTTGGTTTCTCTAAAATTTATGTTTTACCTTCTGCCTCAGAACTTTGCCTATTCTTTAATGTTTTTGAGTACCACTAATAAAATGAAGTGGATTGTACTTCAGGTTCGTCAATCCACGCTTGCCGCAACGTTGACCGCCACATCGTGGCCTTGGAGGCTGATGCAGACATTTTCAAGGCTTTGTTGCAGCCGTTAATTCGGACTTCCACAGTTCCTCAATCCACCACTACTGAGCATGTCATCGTTGATGATCCTGAGGGTGAAGTTCCCGTTGCTAAGATCCTTAAGAGATCTCGATTCCAGAAGTGAGTTTAGATACTTTTTCTCTAGAGTTACGTTTTATGTACTCGCATTGAATGTGGAGTGGATTTATAAACAATGTGCCATTTACATTTGCAGATGCGATAATATGGGCTATCCCGTGCATCGTCCTTTCTTTTCTGATCCTAATTTCTACCCTAGCCCTCCACCATCATGGCATCTTCCATCTTATGCGAACAATGCTGCTATCGAACTGGCTCGTGGTTCTTATCGTTACTATAGATCTGAAAATGCACCAAATAGATCATTGGAGTATGTTGATATTGAAGCAGATGAGTCAGAGGAGGCAGAAGACGAAGAAGAGCCATCCACTATCACTTTATCATCTTCTGAAGACGAAGAAGACTGCGAAGAAGAGCGCTGTATCGTACGCTCTTTGAGTACATTGGAGGATATTTTGGATATGTGAGTTAGAGGAGTACATTGGAGGATATTTTGGATATGTGAGTTAGAGGCAGTAGCGAGTAGATAGAGAACTTTTATGTACCTTTCTACTTTATTAACATCTCCTTCCATTTTTTATGTTCATTTTAGTAGCTTCAAAGTGTCCAAATTTGAACGCGTCATGCGCTTCAGAATGTGATACACCTCTCAGCATTCGTCAAACAACTTCGTCAATGTTATGATAATGAGCTCTATGTTCGAAACCTTATGTCTCACCCAATAAGAGTAAGTGATGCAATTAGTGTGTAAATCATTCTACTTGATTCAACTCAACACCGAGTATGCTCAGCCCTTATTAAATGTCTGACGCATTACGACATTAATATCCTATACCATTACGTAGTGAATGATAGCATGCATTAGAACAATTACATAACAAAGCAATTTTGAAATCCTGAAATGGACCGTGTAGGACCGAGCACGGTAGGATCCAAAAGTAGATGGACTAATGACCAAGATTAGTGGGCTTTCTTTTTACTAATTCAGTCTATCTTATAATCTCATTTATCCCTTCCACTCCCAAGTTCATCCTCACTCCCATCCTCGTTTTCATTCTTTTTCCTTTTTCCCGTTTCCTTTTCCTTTTTTCCATTTATCCCTTCCATTGGCACCTTTCTTCTATATTAACACCTCCATTGGTTTTTTTTTTTTTTTTTTTTTTTTTTTTTGATTCATTCCATCTTATATTCTCATTTATCCCTTCCACTTCCAAGTTCATCCTCACTCCCATCCTCGTTTTCATTCTTTTTCCTTTTCCCCGTTTCCTTTTCCTTTTTTCCATTTATCCCTTCCATTCGCACCTTTCTTCTATATTAACACCTCCATTGGTTTTTTTTTTTTTTTTTTTTTTTTTTTTTTTTTTTTTTTTTTTGATTCATTCCATCTTATATTCTCATTTATCCCTTCCACTCCCAAGTTCATCCTCACTCCCATCCTCGATTTCATTCTTTTTCCTTTTTCCCGTTTCCTTTTCCTTTTTTCCATTTATCCCTTCCATTCATCATGTGAGCAAACATTATGCCCACAGTGGCCATCCACAGGACTCTGCTCGGCCCCGACCACTCTTGAATTGCATCGTTAAAGTCCTCATTACAGCTCACACAATATCCACGCGTTTTGGCCAGGGGAGTCTGCTCGGCCCCAACCTGTGGTGAATATCATACTTAATCTCGTCATGCGAGCTCACATGAGGGAATCAATATGTACAAGTGCTTCACAACTTTGTTCAAAACAGGTCAGCCCTGGGGTTGGCATCCCCTAAAGCGCTTTTCTTTTTAGAATTGTTTCTCCATTATAATGCATTACTCTTATTGGAACTCTCGGGGTTTTAGTTTCATATTAGGATTCTGTAATGTACCCCACTCTTTATGTTACAATTTTTTAATCTAACTTTGTAGTCATATTTATTCCTTTGAAATTTACAGATTGCTGGGTCCCAGTCCTTATCTTATTTAGCACAAAATCCAGGCCTCCCTCCCTCTATAGAACTTATACAACCTTGCTCCAGAATTTTACTCTATGCTTTTCTTTTCTTTTTTTCATGCTTATTCTTTTCTTTAGTTCTTTTTCCCCTTTTTCGTAAATGTTATAAAACTTATTCCATTTCTTTCTTAAATTGTTTTTCTCTTCATGCTTATTTAATTTTTATTTTAATTCCCTTTCTTTTTTATATTAAATGGTCTGCGACTTATTTGTTTTTTTTTTTGGGAGAGGAAACCCACTAAGCCATCTCCTACGTTTGAATCACAAAATCTCCATTCTCACAGGTCTGCTCTATAATTTAAGTTTGTTCTTTTTAGGGTAGATTTAAGATGAAGTTGCTTAATTATATCTATGCAGTCCTGACATCAAGTAATCTTATTCGCAATCACACTAATTATTTTTATTTTTAATCCATGCAGTCACACTAATTAATGCAATCACACTAATTTCTGCTTCAAGTAGTCAGCACTTACCCGGCTGTTGAGACCGCAGCACTTCAAACTGTCGAGACCAAATTATTAACCACATTATTAACTCGCAAACCACATTATTAACTCGCAAAGCAAAACACATTATCCCATAAGCATTGGCCTAACCGGATTTTACTTCGATATAACCAAACCTGCAACATTATAATTTCGTCACTTGGGCAGTGGCTTCGGTGTGTTATACTTCTCGAGAGAAAGCAATGGACGTCGTACCTCGCAAAGGATAATTGCCAGGGCCATTCCGAAACTGACATAAACAAATTTAAATCGGATAAAAGAAAAATCTGATACAAGAAAAATCTGCAGTTGCTGAGTAGTCTTTTTATCTCTCTCTCTACCTAGACCTTATAATAATAACAGACTCAGCGTCTTTCTACCTAGACCTTATAATAATAACAGACTCAGCGACTAAATTAAAATCCATTCTATTAATGGAAACAATTCCAAATAGTCTAATAGTGATCAACAATTTATCCTTTATCTCTCTTACTTGACTATACTTTATATTGATATTAGACTTACTTTATATTGATAATAGACTTAGATACTAAGTAAAGGATAAGGCTGTATTCATAAAAAATTCCTAAATGATCTGATAGTCTTCATTACTTAAATCTGTATCCATGCATGCACGGGAATAGGCACGCACGGTGATAGGTGTTTTTAAGGTCATACTTTTTGAAAATAAAAATAAAAATAAAACCAACATGCTGCAGTTATAGAGTGTGAGAAACTTCACCAAAAACATCAAAATATCCGCAAAGTTACCGCTCATCGCTCTCCGCTCACCGCTCTCCGCTCACCGCTCAACGCTCGCAGAATAGCATTTCCCTGTGGATCCATTAGTCCGGCAAGTCTGATGAATGGCACGACTAATTCACTTAGCAGAATTGGAGGTTGGAGGACAGATCCTGGGAAGTAGAAATTGGGGTGCATTCTTTGGTTGAATATTAAACCACTAAAGGTAAAAGATTTTTTGTGTTACAGCCAGAGCCTGGAGTATCGGAGGTGAAGACAATTGAAGACAATAACACAGAGCCATCATGGGTTTACAAGGGCACATATTGGGAAGCTCGTGAGAAGCAAGACTGGGGGAATTGTCCTGATATCATATAGGTTATAAGCAGACGCTGACTTGTGAGCGCTTAGGGTTGGATATTCGACCTTTATAATTTTCCTAGGCTCCATGCCCCATATGCACCACATCATTCTTTGAGTTGAATGGGAGTTCATTATTGTGCACTTAAGCTTGTATAGGAATCAGGTAGCGAGGATTTGTTACAAAGTATGTATATCCCAATTTATGTTTTGTGGCTTGGAGAATATTGGACAGCCACCAGCCAAGCAACACCAGTCTACAAGGAGGCTAAGAGATACACTGTATAAATAATTTGCGGAAAATTGAGACTATCTTGGTTATCTACTCATGTTCATTTTTCAAATTCATGATGATTCATCGTCAATATCATAATCTTTTCAACATTTGCTGGTCGAATAGGATAGCTACAGTTCATTGTCTGCAAATGCTTGTAGTCTGGCATAAATGTTTTGTGAGGGTAGATATGGAACAAATCCCTGCTTGCGAATTGCATGGTCTCTCATGTTATGAGTACATGAACGTGAATATGAGTTCATGAGAATATTTTAGAATGTTGGCTTTATCCCTTCGATGGTATTTTTGTTTTTTCTACATTCTGATCTGTCCTGCAGCTAAACACTCCACTAAAACATCTTAGGATCCACTTAAGTGCATGTGCCACTTGGACAAGGAATTTAGCCATCTCTCAAAAATTGGTATATGCATTGAACTTCAAGAAACTAGTGGTCTAATACTTGGCTGAGGCTTGCATCCATACGCTTCAGCAGATTGTTCACACATTTGTACAAGAGGATCTAGAAGCCCTTGAATAATTGGCTCAAAATCAGGTTTCTGCCCGCAGGAACCATCATGCTCTCGTAGTTGTCAATAAGCTCTAAAAGAACGGACATAGTCTCAGCAATGGCTGGAGGTGGAGAAAGATCAAGAAGGGTAACATGACACTTTGTCACCCCGTGCCTTCACAATGTCCAAGACCAGGTGTTTGCATATTACTGTGTTTTGTTTGTAGACTTGTGGTATCCAGTAGGAGCAGTTGCATTGGCACTCTTGCTGCTTACTGTTGAGTTATTAATTGCTTAACTCACCTGGGAACCTTTGCACAGGTGAAAGTTTGACGGCCCTTCAAATCAATTTCTAGCGCTCGTAGACATGGCTGCCGTGCACTCCTCCTGTAGGTTGTGCATTCATGTAGCTACCAAAGTTCGCTTGAAAGAACAGGTGGTTGCTCCCAAAAGACCATGGAAGTGCACCAGCGGAGATGGACACACTCTATACCACTTATATGTACGAGAGTGTGGCTGTTTTATTATGGAGTCCGTATTCATCAAGTAACCATTGATATTCCCATTTGAATTTGATTCGTGTCGTTCAATTTAATGACGATCTAGGATGGACAGCCGCATTCAACGATCACCTCTTTGGCGCAGGTTCTCAAGCAGCGTCATGTCTAGTCATAGCACCGGTCTGAGTTCTCAATGTACTCTTGATGCAACTCAGGCATGAGGTCTGGAAAGAGATCAGCCATCACTGACTCAGGCGTGACCCAACTCTAGCTGAACCAGTCCGTGATTACTGCGAAGTCCATTCTACAAGTTTCAAACTAAGAAATCTGCAAACAAAGCACAAAAAAAAGTGATAACACAAGAGAGACAAACTTGAGATTATATCCTCCAAATCCAAACAGCTGAACCCTAAACTCGCACATTAATGCTCAGTACGCCAATAACATTGCAGTCCAGTTTTTGACTGTCGGATCCGACATCATGTTTTGAGTGACTAAGATGTTGAAGGATAAAGCATTGAGTTTATCCGTACGTGCGACTTCATTGCAATGTACCATGGCCGCCAAAACATTTTAATTAACCTCCAATCACGGGCTAACATTTATGAGTGGTTTCCTCCACCAACGGCTGAGCATCTATTTAGATGCTAGAAGGAGACTCTTACAAACGCATTGCTCATTTTCTCTCCCAGCCCCCTTGCTTATTTTCTGACCTACATTGCACACCAAAGCTTCACTTCATCTTTCCTCTCATTCTCTTGCAAGCACCGTGGTCATGGATCAGTCTCCCCCCTATGCCCACCTCGTTCAATCCTCGTCCACTAGCCATACCTCGTTACGAGAACAGATCAAGTCTTCGATGCCTCCAACTTCAGAAATGCTCCGGGTTAGATTCATTGCCTCTTCTGTTGATTTTAATATCTTTGATTTTACTTTACTCCCCACGGTTTAAGTTAGATGTTTGCATTTTCTTCAAGATTCTATACCTCACTTACTCTTATGCTTCCACTGCATACAGAACGGGTTACCATGGCATAATTGGGAGCTTAGGGAGTTTGTTTCAAGAATGACCGACAAGTACAAAGACCGACGGCCTAGTAAGGAGGTGGACATGTTCTCGGACGTCCAACAGCTTTGTCAAGTAATCCGATCAAATCGAGCCCAGATAGACTAGACCAAGGACGACGTTCGCACACTCAGACGTGTTGAGAGTGCTTCAGGAATATCATGTCTAGAGCCCGACCTGTTTCATTACTACATTCCAAGACTCAGATCAACATAGACGTCTGCAGACAATGTTATTGATTTTGGCAATGGAGCTCTCGAAATGTCGCCTTTAGAATCACTACTAATCTGGTGACTGGACCGGAATCACTACTAATCTGGTGACTGGATGGCTTAGAAGAAGCGGAAGAGAATCTGCATCCAGAAACTTCACGACATCAAACCTGCTCTAGGACTATGCAATGTAGACATGACAATCAATCGGAAGAAGTGGCACGAGTGGAAGAACAAGCATGGTATTTCCAACGCCACATTCAACATTCTTCTGAACCGCCACGACAAAGGATTTTATGGATTTCAAGCTAAGAAGAAGGGGATGTTTAGGAAGGCATGGGAGTTGACAGAGAAATGGCTAAGTGTTTATCAATTTTTTTAGAAATTCCTCAAGGTGAAGGGTAATTTTGTTGCCCCAATGGGCCGAATTTGTATTCGGCTCTTCAATGCTGTCAAGATGGAGTTTGGAGCGCAGTGGCGCTACGACAGTGCATTGCGTCTTAGTCTGGATTTGTTGCATTAGGAGAAGTTTGGGGTCTCCTATGGGCCTTTTCCATGTTTTCTGTGCCTGAATTTTTGCCATGCCCGTGCACTTTACCTGCTGGCACCAACTGTGCCAGCAGGTCGCCAAATGCTGCCAGCAGTGCCAGCAGTTGGCATTTGGGGGGTCCAGCCAATCGCTTCCCTTTCCCACCCCACCCCACCCCACCCCCCCATTGGACAATACAAGCAGTAATGACACTGTCACCGACCGTGTGCCCACTGCTGTCACCCCATTGGACAGTACCGGATCCTGTTGTCAGCGG
Organism: Ceratodon purpureus; assembly: GCA_014871385.1. Classification (NCBI taxonomy): domain Eukaryota; kingdom Viridiplantae; phylum Streptophyta; class Bryopsida; order Pseudoditrichales; family Ditrichaceae; genus Ceratodon; species Ceratodon purpureus. The sequence continues at coordinate 48,696,829 of CM026426.1, forward strand.
ATCCTATTGTCAGCGAATCCTGTTGTCAGCGGGGCGAATTTTGTTGTCAGCGGGCAGAATATCGACCAATGAGATTTCGAAGAGAAGTGTCAGCGGGCAAGAAGCTCACCTAATCTGGGCTGTCTTACAAGGCCCATAGGAGACCTGATTTTTCCCCTAATGGATTTGTGAGACACCCCAAGCTATTCTACGAAGGATGACATTGTTCAGAACCCGTTCTTCAAATAGTTTATGAAGAAACTCCTTATGGTGAAATCTCCATCTATTTCAGATCCCAAAATATGGGTTTGGATAAGTGCCTCTCAACACAGGAACGCTCAGGCAATAGCATACGGCGAGAAGTACATGAAGTAATACAAGGTAATTCCATCGAGATATATCCCTGCAAAGAACGAACGCCTCAACGATCATGCAACTCAAAACTTTGGGAAAGATGAGTTGTTCCTTGTTTTTTTGGTGCGTGTAGGTGGAAGACACGACAAGTGGAAAGTAAAATCTGCTTATACAACACCTAATACAAATTACTACAATGTGTACAGTTTGTATAAGGAGGCTCATTTACGGCTGAACGCAAGGGAGCTGCAAATGGAGTTCTACATTGAGCTGTTGAAGACCTTTTGCTTACCAAGAGAACATGTTTGGGGAGTGTTTAGTGGTACAAATGTATGCTAGCCGCTTGGGTAAGTAGTAATTCTATACCCACCTTTCGTAATTTCATCTATCTAGCCTGTTGATATGTTATGGATTTAGCTCAATGTGAGCTAAAGTATAATTAACTTACTTGAGGCTTACTCGAAGATGATCCAACAATCCCAGTATGCTGATCAGACCCGAATTCCTTCACAAGGCGCCAACCAAGAATAGAATTCTGCTGGCAAATTCTAGACTCCCCATGAGGTGAAGAAAGACAACTCAATGGTGACACATTTAGCTCACTGTGAGCAAAACTTGATCCGCGAGGTTCTAATCGAGGGGTGAAGGACAATGTGATCTCTTCATCAAATCCAGCCCCAATATCTTCATCAACATGCTCCTCTTTGGGAGCTTTGCCACCTTGCTCTTCAGCTTAGTCATCTGCCTCATCATCTGTATTCGACTCTGCATTATAGATGCGGTCAAATTCATCACTCTCAAGAAATTGCTACATCTTTGGAACGGACTGGATCTCCTTAGGCGCTTCATATGCAGAGTTTAGAGGGACGAGGAGGTTGACTCAGATGAGGTTATGGAAGATGGTTTACTTGACCTCATTGTAAAGGGCAGTGGAGAGGGTGAAGCCACTGCAGGTATAACCATGGATATCGCGGTGATTTGTCTCAGTGACACTGGAGACGATGTTAGAGATGAAAATATCCGGAGTCTTGAGGTGAGGGAAGTAGCGAGTTAATCCTTTGTTCTTTCTGTTGTTGTCCCTGCAATGTCAGTACGAGAAGATGCGGACGAGGTTTTCATCGATGCGAGGAAGGCACCGCATTCAGAGGCCCCTATTGTGAAAAGAGACATCGACTGGTTTGAGTGGAACGAGGCTAGGAAATGGAAGAAAAAGAAGAAGAGCAAAAAGGAGGCGGAGGCTACTTGGCTAATTATAGAAGAGGCTTGGTTAGCGAAGGAAAAGGCCGAGAGTCTATCCAAGCTCTGAGAAGAGAAGGACCGGCAAAGGGATAAGGAGATGGCCGAAATGAGACGTATCCTATCAGAAATGCAAGCTGGTGAGATCCTTGCTTCGGTCCCAAACACCACCATCATTGAGGCCACTGTGTTTCCTAGTGGTGCAATTGTACCTCCTCCAGGTAATAATTTTAATACTATCACTATTCAACCTATATGAGATTCTTTTCAAGCCATAGTTTTCTGAAGATTTTGCTCATACTGAGCAAACGGCTAAGGAAATAGCTAACTTTTCCTTTACAAATGTTCTAGGTTGTGATGCTATCGCCACCATGGACCTCTATGGTGAATGCTGATGGGGTCAAAGAGGAGACGCGGGATCTTGTTGCTGGAAATACCTGCAAAACAATGTCTCCAATGTCATCACATTCGGATGACAATGATGACATTGGAAGTGGCGGAGGTGGATTTAGCGCTACCCTGGCCTTATTTGAAAGCAGCCCGTTAGTGCCCTTGGATGGAGGGGATACGTCATCAGCCAATCTACATCCAAGGAGAGTTTAGGGCCCACAGACTTCGTGATGGAGATCAAAGCAGTCGTCCCTCATGTTGATGAAGACCTGGTGGACTATGAGGATTCACCTAAGGCTAGCCTTTCTCTCCCAGATGCTCGGAGAATTGATCTGGAGAGTCAAAAGCTTGATGAATGTCCCGAGGTATGCAGCTCTAAGTTATATATTAACCTTAAGTTCATAGTATTACTTCCCTACTATTCTATCCTAAAGTATAGGTCTTATCCAAATGATAAGTGAGTATATTTACATATCTGTAAGTGTAAAAGTGCACATTTTTATAAAAGTTTAATATTCAATATTTTCAAACTTTCTATCGTGTGCAATTCATTTGTGCACATTATCTTACGTGATGATGTTAATGTCATTTGTTTATTAGAAGTATTTGAAATCCGCCAGAATTTGACTTCTTTAAATTTGTGTGCTTCAATGGATGGTCAGCTTAAAGAAAGTGACCATGTTCACCACCCGGTTGCTGTTAAATCTCTGGTTAGTGATGTCGAATTGCGTTTGAATTGTCAAAATAAAAAGTTCAAATTTTCATCGCCTTTTCGTCCATTTGCATTTCAAGAGGTAACGCCATCTGTTTTGTTTTATTGATTTTTGACGCTGAGGCTTCTACAAAAATCCCACAAGGTCTTAAGGGTGTAGCTTTCAAGAAGTGGTTGAACATTGTGTTGGATATAAATGGTATTCTATGTAAATGCGTCAAGAGGCATTTTGGTTTGAAGGACTTAGTGACAAACCATGTAAACCTATATGTTTATAGTCCAAAGTTTGCCACTATTGTTGGACCTAAGGCAGTGTATGTTTATACCATTGGTGAACGGTTTTGCACATATCATCGTCTCGAGTTCAATGAAGAGTACAACAGCAATGGATGTTGTCAAGTATCTGTTCAATGGATTGCCTATGCCTTTGGTGGCTCCTCGGTTGTCCAACTTGGTTAGGGTGGTAGCCTATGGAAATCTAAGGGATTATATTGACTTGAATAGTATGGGAGCCCCCCCAATGTCCGAAAATGATCAACTATTCAATCACATTTTAAAGGCAATGGCTGTTTCTACAAAGAATATGGGTTATTTGTATAATGTTTGCAGGATTAGCAATCCTCGGCAAAATTGAACAATGTTTGAGTAGACAATAGCCCACAGTGAGCTAAACTTTGGACAAACTTGTAAATGTTTTTGTAAATGTTATTGTATTTCTCTTCAGCTTTATCATGAATTTTGTGAAATTTGTAATTGGTCATAGTTCTAATTGGCTCGAGACGTTATTGTGTAATTGTTCTTCAGGTTCAAGCGATGCTCTCCATTTCTAGTGGATCTGATTGCACGTTCGATGATTCTTTGGATCAAATGCCTCGGGTGGGCAATTCGTTGGAACATGCTCTATATTTGAAGGAGAAGCACTTGGAGGTCAGTAATATTCAAAGGCCTTCTTGTTGTTTTTTGCAGTAGATGCTGCTACTGCGGCTATAGATTTTTCAAGCGGAGATGTGGAGCAAGACGTAGTGAATAGTCCTCCTAGCAATAGAGGTGGTCAAATCACAGTGTCGTCACCTTCTCCTTTGAAATCGGTTGGAAGTTTTTTACCTAGGCGGGAACGTTCTACTTCTTCCGCTACTCAAAAGTCTCTTATCCATTAGAGACAATTGTATGAGGTTTTTGCACATAAAATTGTACCCTCTAAGATAGAAAGCCTTTTGTTCATAGTCATCAAATTCTAGAGACTAGGTCTGTAGGTAGAAACATTTCTAGAACTATGCCTAACCGTAAGCCAAACGTAGGAGAACTTGATGTTTCATGCTTGGGAATATCAACAGTGCCAACTGTTGCTTCCAGATCCCCGCGATTATCTAGATTCCAGCCTATTCATTCCTATTCTATTACAGGATCGGATCTCGCGACCCTTAAGAGGCAAATGAGAGATTTATTGGCTCATCCTATTCTTCGGCTACAGACAAAGACTTCAATTTTTGCTAAATCACATCCTAGAACGGTTTCGCGGAGAGACGCCATCATGAAGGCCTTAAACGACCTGAAAACAAAGGGAGAGAAGAAGTCTATAGCATAGATTTCTTGTGGCCAACTCAATTAAACCCGGTCATTGCACATTCATTATTCCATTTGCATTAAACAATGTCATACTCTCTTGTATCATTTCATTATATGGGTTTTTGAATAGTAATGGTTGAATAAGTTGAGTTTTACTAAAACTGGCTATCCACTAGGTTTGAGTACTATTTTTTCAATGGTGTCTATTTTGTCATAAGTCCATTTAGCTCAATGTGAACTGATTGACGGCCTAAATGTGAGTATGGTTTTTGATCCACTATAGGCATCATAGTTTTCATTAATTGCATACGATTCATGAATGTATAAAAAAACACCTTCTCTCTAAACTTTAAAAAAATCCACAAAAATAAAGTCACCATTTGCTTTAAAAAAATTAAAAAATAATATAAATTTACAATAGTGATAATACCTAATAAATAAGCTCAATGCCAACAATATTGAGTTGGTTCAATGTAAGGGAGTATTTAGCTCAATGTTGATTTGGATAGTGATTTAGCTTATGGTGAAGGGCATCCTAGAAGCTAGAGATTTCAGTCCCATAAATGCCATTTTGTTCCAATTTAATGAATATGGTGTTAACTACATCAAACGTGCAACGAGGTGATTTTCTAAATGGTAATTTGATTAAAGTCAGTGCTTTGACTTTAAGGAAAGTCGGAGTCAAAGAGATGAGGTTGATAAACGCAATTTTCAATCTTTGCATGTTGCAGGTAGGAAGAGGACTAGATCCGGAGCTGAATTTTGAAATATAACAAATGTCATACATGGAACAACATATCATTGCATCGGCCAACGAGCTATGCTGATTAGGAGTCTAGAGTGAAGACATTGGGGGCAAGAAGAGACAATACACCTCATCCATCAAAGATATACGGGATATAGAGAGGTAGTTTTTCTTATGAACTATCTTATTTGGAGGTATGTAACATCACCTTTTGTCAGAAATACAGATGCGGTTTTCTCACTTCTTTGTTTTTGGCTACTCTGTGTGGATTAGAAAATGAGTGAACCTATTGGATATGATGACAGGGCGTTAAGGCAAAGTTCATGAAAAAATAGAAATTACTAAGCAGCATCTTGAAATCAGAAATACTCTTGACATTATGCGTTGTGACAAGCACTTTGTTGAGAATCTTCTGAAGATAATCAATGGCTTTTGAGAGTAGGATAATGTGAAGGTCCAAAAAGATCTATAGAGGAAAGGCATATGTAAGCACTTATGGACAAATCAAGATCTCAAAAACCTTTCTAGGACGGTTAAACTAACGGCTAACCGCATGTTGACAACAAAGGAGTTTGATATATTTGAACTAGATCATTGTTAAATGGAGGAATTTCCTACCCTCTCAAGTGATTTTTTTCCTTTCTAGAACTGTCCCAAAATCCCAAAAGAATGAGTGTACTAGTCTTATTGTACTACTTCTAACCTCCTAATCTATTCCATAATACTTAAATCTTGTCCCAACTCTGATTCTATCTTATTATTGAGTTTCTACTTATATACCTCCTTGACTAACCTAGAATACTCACTACCCTAGTCCTTGGACTAAGTCTCCTTAGATCATCAAGCATAACCCTAGCCACCATCATCCATCCAACATATTTTTTCCATTGGCAAATTTCATCCACCCAATAGTTTTCATCCAAAATAGAGTTACTGCTATCCAGAGCAATATATGGTAGTTTATAACTCCCATCAACAATATTTTTATTATCCCCTCTACAATTTTACTGTCCCTCTATGCTACTGCCTCGATTCCCCGGTTAACAATTAGAGAAATCGAAAGTTCTTTCAGAATACTGTTCAGAAATTGGATGCCACATTAGAAACAAGAAGTTTGGGGCTATTGAGACTCGTGAATACCATATTTTGATGCAGACACGAATAATACCGGCAGTGAGGAGATTGATGGAGCCCAACATCAGAAATGCAATTATGAGATCGTGTCATTTGTTAAGGAGGATTTGTTGCAAAGTTTGGGACGCGTCTGAAGTTGAAAACCTACGTGAGGATGTTGCCCAAACAATGTGCTTGATGGAAATTATGTTTCCTCCAACGTTTATTGATGTGATGTCACATTTGCCACTTCACCTAGTTGACGAGTTGATATTATTGGGACCAACACAATTTTGTTAGATGTACTTAATTGAACGTACAATGATGATGATGATGAAAAACCACATGAAAAACCGGGCATGCCTTGAGGCCTCCATTGAATATGGATACTTGTTTGATGAGACTATGAGATTTGCGACATCCTATTTGCATAGATTTGACGTTGTGAGGAGGCGAGTTTGGTATGTAGACCCACAAGACTGCGTTGAGTTCAAAGTCTAGGAAGGACCTCTAGTTGAGATTTCACTTTCTCGATCACAGCGTGGCTGTCTACACAAATTTGGGCTCCATAACAGTACATTAGCTGCTCCTTACTATTGTTGTGTTTATGTTTCTCTAAAATTTATTTGATTTCAATGCGTTTGTCTTTGTTTTTGTGATCACTAATGGGATAAAACAAATACTTCTCAACATTTGCTTCAAATATGATTCTTGCAAAAAAGATTATTTTGATGTCTAGCTTTGGTTTAAGTACCCTCATGTACTGTAACATCAAGTTTTTTTTTTTTTTTTTAAATTTCACCCCAAGTCTATCTTAAACTTAATGCATTTGTTGAAGTTCTTGTGATTATGATTTATTGGCAGTAAAATGTGACAAGTTGTCTAGCGAGTGAGAATTGGAGCGCGAAAAAATTGGGTGGAGTTGTATGTCCTCTAGAGAACTGGATGCAACAAAGAATTCACTTGATTAACTTCGACATGACCAATCCAAATGAATGTGACACGGTGCTGTCATCCAACCCCCAGTCCTTGACATGCAAACGATACGTGAAAATGACAAATTACGTCAGCCATTGGCGAGTTGACGACAAGAGTAGCAGATCTTTGACAACGTATAACAACGGCCTAGCTTGTTTCAAGGCTAATGAGCAGTTTGCAGGGTCAGGAAAAGAATATGTTGGTGTTCTACAAGACATACTTGTTCTAGACTATGGAGATTTGAGGACACATGTTATTTTATTTTCTTACGTGTGGAAAAACGATACAAGCACACATACATTTGCAACGCAGATGGCTTCCTAGTCAAAAGCCATTGATCCATACATTTTCCCATGTTAGTGTACACAGGTTTTTTTTTTTTCAGTTGAAGACCTTCCTCCTTCCGGATCTTATTGGAGGGTGGTTCTAAATAAAGAAGCAAGATCCAGGCGTAAGGTGGAAGAGGATAATGGCATATGCATCTATGAGCATGGAACCAAACACTCAGTTTCTAAATCAACCAAACGAATCAGATTTGACTGGACCAATAGTGTTGAATGACACTAAGAATGCAATCGTGCTGCACGGTTTTGATAAGACGGTTGTGAGGAAGAGGAAGGTCAAGAGGAAACACACCTTTGCTCGGAATCTGCCAAGCACAATGTAGACTGAGTGACGGCAAAGAAGAACTGTATGTCTTATGAAAATCGCCTTCTTTGGAAGAAGGGAATGGTATGGCACATTTTTCACTACTCATGTAGCATTTTTTGAGTAGAATTATTTCTGTTTGAAAAGGTTTCTGAGAGCAGCACAGGGAATTTCAAGGATATGCTTCACGGTGCTTCTATGTGTTTACCCCTCAATGTTATATTTTGCGTTTTTTCTAATATATATATCTACGAATTTGAAGCTTACTTTTTTCAATATGTATGAAGTTGACCTGCAGATGTGGATCCTGTTGCAATTATTGTTATTGAAAAATAATGCAAAACATTCATTTGTGCCTCCTCGGACCTCTGTTTGTATTTTTTATCTCCTTCTAACAGTTCTCAGTTGCTGAAATGTTTATGTCGAGTGCAGGATAGCTAGTTCTGTATAGTTTAAGAATGATTTAAAGTGAACAATGCAATGGAAGAGGGGAGCGCTCTCAAAATAGGCGAGACATGTTTGGTCTCACTAAACTTAACAACACTTTTACAACAATGTGTTCATTTTCCAGTAAGCGGTGAACCGTGTATTTACACCCTGGATCGGTAAAGGTTGTGCCTCTTATATGCTTAGAAGATTACCATGTTATGCAATGTTTTTTCAAGAATTTGCAAACCATACAAGAAAAACAATACCCGATTTGTTTTTGTTTGTTATGTTTGTTTGTTCTTTTACGTTGGAAACATAACGTGAATATTACTTTTCATTTTTAAGAACAGAATATGGAAGTGAATGTGAGTATGTATAAAATGAGGAACGGTTCCTTTGGTACTGAATGTTAGACATCCGGGTATTCTTAGCTTCCACGGTACATTGACCAAATTAAATTATGTCCATGAATGTACTATTAAGTTTATTTTTATCCTCCCAATATGAATTTCAATTTAATCGGTATAAAACAATGGCAGATGCAAATACATGCTAGCAATGTATTCCAATTTAACAGCTTTGCCAATAGTTCTTGCGTCGCATTAATCACCCCCATCGAACTTCTATTTGAAGGCGCAGCCGCTACTCGTGGCTCGTTGCCCGGTGATGAATCCCTCATTCCAATAGTGAACCCAAGGTTTGGAGCTGGATCGAGGAGGGTTGACCCGTTAAAGGATTTGGATGTTAGGCCGGGCCCCTTTTTGCACCCACTATTTAAATGATGGGTGCATCATCAACCATGGACAGAATTTTGACACATATATAATGGATGATATTTGGCGCACTACTTAGCATAGAGAACATGCTTAGTGGACTATTTAATTTCTGTGCAGTGCGATTTCAGCTGTGGTTCAATTTGCCATGCTCAACCTAATATTGAATCACGCTACATGGTATGTGACGACCTTGAATTTTTGGGTCCTAGTAGGTGTGTTTATAAATACTACAGAACACTTTGTCCTACAAATGAAATTGGATATGTAGTACAAGGACACTTCTGTAATGCCCAAAATTTTGGATACAAGAATTTTAAATTTGGCACTACATCATCTCCTTAGATAAGGGATGAATTTGTGCCCTCGGCCACCTATTCCAACATTTTTCATGTTTCAAAAAAATCCTGGGGTTTCTTTGAAGTGTAGAGATTCTTTATGAGTGACTATTCTTGTTGGTATAGGACAGGTTGTTAATTTCTTTGTTGACCTGGTTAGAATATAAGGGTGATATGGCAAGTGACTTGTCTTCAATGTTCAAGTTTAGCAGTATCTATTCTAGCGAGGATGATACAAAGTGTGACTACTTCTATGAAAAAAACAGAGAGTGCATGGTATCTGCTCTAGAGTGTCACTAGTTACCTGGTTTCATTGATCATACGAGCTCTTCCGATTACAGATGGACTAACATCCTAGATAGACATGTGTCAAAAACACATGGAATGAGCGCATTATCAGACCATATGCTGAACTATGTCGATCTTGAGGATGAGAGTGATTGTCATGTGCTCCTTGATGATGGAAGTAGAGTCTTCAGAAAGACCATCATATGTTGATTAACTTGTGAAAAGATTGTCATCCAATCCTAGTGGTTGTGCCAACCAAATCGGATCATCACTCTGCATTGTTCATGGAGATAGCGCTATCGAATGCCTCAATCACTAGAGATATGTTTGTCTAGGCGAACGGCGTGTGCAACTTAGAAAATAAGCGTGGACAGAGGACTTGGATGAAGCATAATGAGATCGCTAGTAGTAGGCTTTGGAAGGACAAGAGCATAGAAGATCTTTTCTTTTATTAAGAACAAGCTCTGTTGATTTTTCAACAAGAAGGAACAGGACGTCGCTCCCTTCACCCTGAGAATTCTAACAGCCTAGCAAAAGGCTATGCTTGTGAAATTTGGCCACAAAAGTGCTATTTTCGTAGACGCTACGTTTGATACAAGTCACTTCCGGGTGAGTGGAGTCTGAAATAACTTGATTACCTAGACATGTTGTACGTATATAAATAGTGCGAGAGGAGTAGGTGATTAAGTACTTTGGCATGTACCTAAACCTAGATCTGACACCAAACTCCATGTGCGTGTGATTTCATGCAGTATCCATTGTTCACTGTGATGGTGTTTCACAAATGACGGAATGGTATTTTAATTGCTTATTTCATTATCTCTAGTTCCATCAAGATCGCCTTGAATCTTGTGCTATAGGCACTAAAGGAAAAATGCTTATTTGTCAAATCAGATTGGGAGCCCTCGTCAATAATTGTGGACAATGATCAAGCTCAATTGAACGTCCTAGAATAAGCTAATGTTTGACTTTCTTTTCTTTTGAATTTGGAGCATGGTAATTACGCAATGATTACGTGTAGTGCATCTAACTAATAACCACACTGGACTACACGGAGTTGTAGCCAACATCAAAGATCCTACTTAGTTTCAGGCATGTAGAGACAGGATGGGCACAAAATGCAAAAAGCAAGATAAGTTGGATAGATGATAGGATGAATACCTTGAAGGTTGTTGGAGACGTTGTACAGGGTTTGGGGTATGTTCTTGGGACGGATCTTGTAATGTGGGCTAACAATGAACTCGACAAGATCAAGGATGCACGGCCTTTGGTTGCTAAATTTATGAAATACAACAATAAGCAATAAAGAATATTGGAAAGTGGTGTGCCACAAATCGGAACTACCCTCATGTTGTACAGAACACAAATGCTAGTATTGAGTCTTTCCACGCTAATTTGAAAAGGATATTGTTGTTAGAGAAGCAAAGTTTTGTAGGGCCTCGGTTGGATTGGTTAGCTGATGATCTCATGGACAAGATTAGGACATCACTAGTATGCTCGAGCCTTGAAGGAATTCAAACTATTTTCCAATATCAAGCCGGAGTTTCTGATATCTCTAAACCGAAACTAGATTTTTTTGTTATCTTTCATTTTTTTGGTTAAGTAAATAAAATTAGACTAGAAATAATCCAAATTAGTAATTAGTCACAATTGGATCCGTATGAATCATTAAAACAGTTAAGTTCGAATCTTTTTCCGGATAGGATATCGGATCTGATCCAGTTGAAGGTTTACCGTTACTATAATCGCGTCTAGGATCAAATCTGACGCGGTTGTAATGATGATCCGATAACGGTCAGACCCGTACGGTGGCAGTGGCAATTAAACCCCGCACTACAATAATGATCCGCGGGATATATAAGCGAGGAAGTTTTAGGGCTTGGAAGTCTTTTTGCAAAGTGCAAGTTAGAGAGTGAACGAGTGGTGAGGTGTCCTTTCCGATTCACCAGTAGTTGGATTGCTAGGTTTCTTGCTGTCGGGTCGAGTGAGGTTGGATAGCGAGTGACGTAAGTATTAGCAATGGTTCCCATGGTGCTCAAGACCATTCAACCTACAATTCTGGAAACAGAGGAAGGGATGAAGGAGCTGGTAGCGGACCTCTCACGGATGCGGTGTGAGGGGTTCCTGACCCAGCCGTGGCCACTAAAGAACAAGGAGAGCTAGTGGAGGGGTCCGAGAAATCCTTCATCCCTTGGTGAGGGAGCTAGTGGAGGGTCCGAGAAATCAGTGGGACAACACCTTCCGGGGTCATCCGAACATGTGGACGACCAGGATTCAGGCAAATGTTTACGACTTCACTCAGCAAGGTATGGGTTGGGCGGCTAGGTCCGATAGGTTTGTCCAAGGAAAGTTCTTCTAAAAGATCAATCCAAAGGACGGATATTTGGTGAACGTCTGTAAGGATCCAAGAGAGAGGCAGGTTTTAGCTTTCTAGTTCTAATCTTGTATCTGGAAAAGCCGGCCAGGATCACGGTGACGGTAGGGAACACCATCTTTGGTGCACTTACTGGTCAGAGGGAGAGTAACTGGGTCCATACCATTCAGGATGTTGTCAAGAAGCTTCTTCCCTAGACTAGGAGGAAGCCCTCCTCCATCACACCATTCTTGTTTCATCTCTACAAGAAGTAGGGATGCTTTGTGGAGAAGGAAGAAGAGGACCTCAAGGTGGCGAAGCACGTGATGGATTTCCGGGAGGACAGTGATAGCGAAGCCGGTCAACCAAAAGAGGAAAAGCGAGATACGGGATCGACTAAAGTAGAACCAAAAGCAGAACCTCCTCGGGAGTCAACTCCGGCAATATCTCACTCCAAGTCGCGGTCCTAGCGGGTTACCTTGTAGCAGGCGGAACCTTCAACCGCGGGGGACAAGGTTCCGGTTGAGACAACCGCTTCCATGCGCGGGTTTTTGGATGACCCTTTCTAGGCACTTCAAGAAGACATCCAAGATGCACGGCAACTATGAACAGAGTGAATCTCTACTGTGGAGGGACTGCGTGGCAATGGGCGGATGTGAGCTTGAAGATTTGCTTGGAGAGATCAAAGCATTGAAGGAGCAGCCCCAACTCGGGGAAGAGAAGGAGCAGCTGAAGATCCAAGTGACGGATCTGTCAGCGGAGTTGGCGGCCAAGCGTGAGGAGGTCCAGAAATACCATGCAAATTAGGGGCGGGTCCTGAATTGAATCCAGTACCTAGTCGAGCAGTCGAGAGACGTCGTAAGGAAGGCGCCATTGTTTGATAAAAAATTTCGGAGGAACAACGGCGAGGCCTATGCATAAAGGATCGTTGGGATCATGTGCTAGTACGACACGGCAATGACGAAGACTTTAGAAGCAATGCGGAAGTTGCTGGAGCCGCAGCCTCCGATCCGGGTGATGATTTGAGCCATTCCCGGATCCCCTACGGTCATCATCGAGAAGGAAGGAGAGCTTAGCACGGTGCCGTGACAGACGGGGATCAGGATGCCCAGGACAGTGGAGAAGGAGAAGGTCTGTTCACCGCAGATGAGTGAGAGCTAGTCCGGAGGATCCTCATGGATCCAATTTCTAGTGGTGACGAGACCAAAAGAGGTCTAGCAGAAAGTCGCCCGACTTCCGTTGCCAGAATTCCGTCAAGTAAAGCGGAATGAGGTGATGGCCATTCCTCATACGGAAGTGATCCGGTCCCAATCAAGTGAGCGGATGGTGATCAAAGAGACAACGCGGACATTTGTTCCCACGCCGGCTACGGTGGCGGATACCGTAGTAAGTCCGAGGAGGGAGAGGATGCAAGTGGGACCCAAATGGGGTGTTGTTCGGTCTCTTCCTGGACGCACTCGGGTAATCACCCCTTCTTCCACTTCCCAGACCCCCAATGTCACTCCGACGCCGACGGGGACTCCAATGTCCAAGTCGCAAGCAACATCTGAGGATGCGCGCCAGAGCGTGAGATTGAAGAAGTGGCCTACTCCAATTACGACTGCTACGATTTGGGATCCGATGGGGAGGAAGATTCCGCGGACTCAGACTCTTCTGCAATTTGTCCTTCCGGCACGACCAAAACTCCTACCCAGACTTTGACCTTGGTTGGAACTCCGACAAAGTCCCCTTTGAAGTAGATCTTGATCCGGTCTCAGGAGCGTGAGAAGAAGGCCGTAAAGAAAGCTGCTCGGAAAGCTCAAAAGGCGGAAGGGTTATAGGAGAAGCGGAGACTGGTCCAAGGACGACAGGAAGAAGGCCAAGAAGACAAAGACACATTTATTCCGCCACTTGTCACTTTCCGGTTTTATAGGAGTAGAAGTCTGAATTGAGATTTGGAATAGTTGTAGTGATAGGATTTTAGGTGATTGATTTGGAATTAGGGTTTTTGCTGGAACTTTTGGCACCACCACTTTTGTGAAAGCATCCGCTCACTTAAGTGGGGTTGGCGGCGTCTGCCGAGACCTTGTTTTTGCATGATTCCTTCTCATATTCCTTATTAGTAAAGCATTTGCGCTTTTCTATTCTATGCCTATGACTTTTGTCTAAGTGTGAATGATCCAAGAGGATAGTAAGAATTCTACTGTAGAGCGGATGTGAAGGTGACGGAAGTTGTAGGGCAAGACCTCGATCGACTGGATTCCGAGATTGCACAGAAGAATTGAGCAGGTTGTCGTAGGAGTTGAAGCCTCACCTTCTAAGCCTCTAGTTTCTCTTACGCGGAATAGCCATCACTAGGGTTGTAGCATATCGAGGGGTAATTGATTAGGCTCCTTGAACTTCTGAGGAGATTCTGCAGTCAGTGAGCTAAACACTGTTGAGTCTCTAGAAAGATTCTCGGAATCACACGAATAGAAAGGGACTTTTACTTGATTAAGTGCTAACCGGAAGCTAAGCAATTTACTGTATTTCAAAAAATATTCATTCTATATTGCAAAAGTTCCTTTATTAGGTAATAAATGTAGTACATGTAGTGCAAGTATTTGATAAACAAGACCAAATCCGGACACCTGAACATGATGAAACTGAGTTTTGGCATGTTCTAATGTAAAAATAATTTGAAGCTGTATATAATCATATTTAGACATCTATTACAAGGATTTTCTCTGTACTATGTAAGCTACTAAATGCTGCATGGGTAGACCTCTGCCGTCCAAGACCTAGATCTATGCCTATAGAAAATAGTGCACCTAAATCCATTGCTAGTTCTTTATTAAGGGTGGCTATAATTTGGCAAGACAATTCGTTCACAGCACCCGTGACCATAGCCTTGACCACAACACCCTTTAACTTTTGTTCATGTCCAACACCTCCTCAATGTCAAATATATTGAACATCTTAATAAATTGAAGGTCACAAGGAGAATATAAAAACAAACAGTGCCATATGGTATACCTTATTTTAATAGAGGAATATTGTAGTGGGTTAAAAACAGCCACCAGCATTACAACAAGACGATGTGTTGTAGTAGGGTTTATGCACAGACCTCTGTTGTCCAATCCGTGTCATTCTCTTTTCCCATAAATGCCATAAATGTGATAACAAAGCACATGACGTAGTACCCACATGACCACCCGTTACATTGTTTAGGGCAACGGACGTGGGTCCATGCTCTCGAGTTGGAACATGTATTCCATGTCGGTGATCCCTCAAACTCACCTACTACCATGCACCATAACTTACCTTAACACTCATGTAGCTTACGACCCCCATAGAAACTCGATGTGTCTGCCATAACAGAGTCAAACATAAGAAATCCATAGTTTGACAAAATCGCTAAGCTCCAGTGTGTGTTGTCGATGTTGAGAACTATGACCGTCCTTCACTTCATCCGCCTAAATCCCAATTTCTTACACAAAAAACCTTGTAGTGCATCGGTTGAGTCACTTCAGTTGGTAAGGGTACAGAGGCTAGTTTCTATTAGAGAGTTGCATAGCAAAACCTTGTCATGAAGGTATGTCTAAAACCAGATACAAAAGAACTGCATGAGAGGCGAAGTGAGCATTCCCTACTCTGAATCAAGTACTTCCATGTCCGGTATCGGTCGTTGTGCGGTGGAAATTCGCTAAACACACCCAAGCCTAATAAAATCTAGATTCGTTCTACGGGAGGATCAAGTTCGTCTAAGTTTGGTGTATGTCTAAGGTTGAGTAGGTAGATGAAGGTTTTTAAGGGAAAATGTCTTAAGGATAACTCTTATCTTTGAGTTTGTGTGGCATTCTGCCAATTAAGTCTTAAGGTACCAACCCCAAGAAATCATACTAAGCCTTAAGCTTCAAATGATACAAGTCTACGGTCCTTGACCATTTAAGTAGACTTTATCATTGCCATCTTGGCTATGGAGTTCCTCCATATAACTTCCTTCTTTACTTCTTATCTATTCATCAAATAACTTGAATTATCAACACACAAGTTACCTCAAGCAAAGATGATACTTCAATCTCCTCTACTCCAAGCCATTCCTTCTTTAACTTAAGAAAACACACTTAAGTTAGTAAATAATGTATTGATGATACAATTGAATTAAAGCTTTTATCACAATTGAATTACATGAATGCTTTAAACAAACATTAATTCAATATTCAAATCCTTCATCTTATTCAATTTACACCATATAAGAATTCACTCAATTCTCATTACAAATCTTTAATTCCTTCACAAATTAAGTACTTCTTGACTTCCAATTTCAACTCAAGTACTTAAATCACTCTTTGAACTTCCAATCTTTTTACAATTCAATAATTTGTCAACACTCTTTAAACAATTAAGGTAATTCCTTAATTCTCATGAAGTACTATTTAATTTTTAAGTAATACAATGCTAAAACATTACTTCTCTCAAGTCAATGTTCCAAGCATTTAACTCACAACACACACATTCATCATTTTCTACACAATTCCTTATACAATCTTTAAAGAATTCACTCATTCTTTTATTGCAAAAGACTAGCTCCAAGCCAGGACACACATAATTCAGAATGTGGTGATCTCCACTTTGGAGAAGATGGTGATATACTTGAATCCTTAAGGGGTGCACCCTTTCCCAATGGGTGTGCCTTTAAGGTAGCATCTATTCTTAAGGTCGTGACTCTCTATAAAGGTGCACTCCTTAACATCTCTTAGCTAGGGGTGTGTCTCTTACTACATTCACACCTAACCTTTCTCCTTAAGGTTTATTCTTTAACTATTTGCTTATTCTAATGTGAACTAGGTTTCTTTTAAGACCTTTTCACATTCTAATGATTCTATCCTACTTAAAGCACTTGATTTTTTATTTTTTAAAGTTTTTATTGCTCTTTTTTCTTATTTTAAAGAATTTGGGCTTAAATCTAAAAAGTAGCTCTACATAGCCCCCTTCTTTAGCTTGAAGACGCCCTCGTCGAATAAATGTCTTCAATGTTATTTGTATATCTCTTACTCCTTTCTTGAAAGATCTTTGACTTGACACTTCCATTTTTTAAAGCAGATTCCATTTTGATTTCTTTGATTGTTTCACAAATTGTCCAACTTGGTTTGAAACTTTCTTTTTGATCTCTTATTTCTTGATTGTGGTCTTGTACTTGTTTTTATTATCTTGAACATTGAATTTTGATTCATTAAAGTACAATTTTATCAACTATCAACTTAAAGACTCGACTTAACAACTCTCATTAATAAGACCTATGACCACAACTTTTCTGAATTCTTTCAACTATTTCTCAAGATTCTCTTATTCTCTCGGGAATTTTTAATGAACTCTCATATTTATTAACTTAATTTTCTCTCTTAATTTTTTTATCATGTTTTTTGACTCTATTCTGAAATCTCTCATTTTCTCTTATACTCTCATTTTTTCTTGAAATCCTCTCTCTTTTCATTCATTTCACTCATGTTCTTCCATTTCTACTCATTTTCTCTCGAAACTTGTATCTTCTCCTAAAAACTCTTAAACGCTCATTTTTTCTCAAGACCTTCTAAACATTATTCTTTATTATTATTATTATTTTATTTAAGAAGTTACAGGGTGCTAATTGTTCTTCTCTCAAACAATTTTCTTGCAAGTTTTCACTCACTCCATTATCATGTTCTCTCTTATTTTTCCCTTTCGGCATACTAAAAGTTTTGTATAGTTTTAACTGATTACTTATCTTTCCTTTATTTTATTCACTCGGCAATTGGCTTCCTTAAACTTTACATCTTTTCTTCTTCTTTTATCAATCTTTAATTCTGGAAAGTTTAATTTCACTATTCAGTTGAATTTCCTCTCGAAAAGGAATTAATTACTATATAAATTTGGATTTTATAATCTTTGCATTATTTATTAGACTCTTCAAATCTTATATTCAGTTCACTCTTGGTAGGAATTTTCATTGTACAGACACCCTTATCAAAACAGAATTAGGTGCTACAACTCAGCAGAGAGACAATTTGCAAGATCCTAGCCAGGTACTATTATCTTAGTGTGATTACTATAATTGATAATTCCAAGTTTCCAGCTCGTGTTTGTCACCCAAATCTCCCTTTTCATAGCTGGTCTCACTTCTATAACCGCGTTCAGTTCACGGTTCCGCGGAAACTTATCCCACATTGTTTGCAAAAGGATCTCAGGTTTGGTATAAATACGTTCACAATTTCTATATCCTCAGTCAAAGCTTTGGTGGCTTGGTGATCCGAGGCTTCGGGTTCGAACTGCCGTGGCAGCCCCAGGGTGCTAGTGTCGGGTTCGAATCCTCCCTCCGACACCCATCCCACCACGCTTTCTGATGCGCACAGTTGGAGTGCTAATTTTTATTTTTTCTTTCTTTTTTCAATGGAAATTGATACACCTTTTTATTGTGGCAACACTTATATAATTGATTTGGCAATTCATGTTTTCCTATAATTTCTTCATAGACAGCTTTCTACGTGTTAACAATATCATAAGAACTGAATTCCTCTTAAAATTTCAAACTGTTGTACTTCCGTTTTCTCATCTTCCATCAGCTTAGCTCAACTTTTCTTTATTTCTCTAATTTTCTCTGAAAGGGTATCAACCACTATACAAGTTTTTTCGAATTCCACTGTTCTCTGAGAGACTTTGATTATACTCTTCAGGTTTTTAACTAATTATTCTCGGCAAACTACGTGAACAGATATTTCTGATTATCCTCTTAGACTAATTGGCTCAGCAGGACATAGCTAGACATGTACAACGTATTCACAACTCGGAATCCTCAACCACTTCGACTCTTCTTAAATTCTCGTTCTGCTTTTGTTAATTCACAATTCCTTTCTATCAAATTTCTACAAACAACGGATCCATTAAATGAGCATCACAATATCTTCTCAACACATGGTTTCACCTGCTATCTGTAATCCAATTCTGGAACGTATGATATCAAACTTAAAAACATATTGATATTCCTGTTGATGGTATCTGATCATCAACCATACAAACTTCAAAACATAACCATCATTTACAGATGATACTTCTTAGTTTTCAAAGGTCTGCTCAAGTTCCGAGCCTTAGATCATCCGAGTCTTTACAACTTCTCAACACCATAACTGTTCAACCGTAGCTTTTCACTCAAAAACTACTTCAACTTCCACACGTTGCGTTATCGCAGAGTTAAGGTCTCAAACTACGAACAACCTCACTCTCCAAGTTCTTACTTTTGCCCAGCTCTTTAGATCTTCAAATCTGTTACCTTCTCTTGATTTCTAGTCTCGGCTTGCGATGCTTGAACTCGTCCTCTGAGGACAATTCATAATTCACCTGTTGCATCTCCAGATGGTCTAAGTTTCGACTAACATCCTCATCGTGGGTGAGTAAATAAGTATCATGAGTCTTCTGATAGTTCAACCAGAACTCAATCTGCTCCTGTCCGGTAGGTGAAAACTCCAAAGTGAACACAGAACTTGGTCCATTCAGAAAGTTAGTAACAGCCATACATTCTATCATACGAATCCACCTAGCAGGCTTTTGTTGTAGCTTCATCCACAGATAAAATTCAGGCTTAGTCTCATCGTAGCGATTGACGTTGATCACCAGTTTAAACATGTTGCAAACATATGCAAGGAAGTTGCAAAATACCGCAGCTCGGAAACAGACAGGGTCTGTGTGCATCCGATGAAGCTCGAAAAAGTTGCGATACGCCTCTGCACATTCCTGATAAGTGCTGAAATACCCGGGAATGATGGGCCAATTGTACTGAAGAGAGTCGATCTTTGCCCACGGTGCCCACTTGTATCTTCGGGGACCTCTCACAAGACAGAGATGCGGATGTGAAGCCACGGCAAGAGGAATTACCGGCGACCAGGTTTGAGATATCTTGGAATACACCTTGTCCCATTGCCTCCACTGTTTTCGCGACATGCCACAGTCTTCTAACAACCATTCGATAGCTCTCCAAGTAGGAAATGGAATTTCATCCTTGGTATCAAACATCTGATCATAATTTCCTAGAAACCTTTGCTTCAGAATCGAACCTGTCACTGGTGTCGAAGTCGTCATCCAGGTCGGTGATCAAAAATCGTCTAGAGGAAGAGGTAGGTGCACTTGCACACTAAATTCCTCTATGTCCAGCACTTTTTTCCCAAGAGCTTCCATTGACTTGGCAATTCTCTGCTGAGCTCGAATCTTACCATAGATGTAGTGTGATGTTGTAAGCTCTCCTCGCTGAGCCACATCCTCCCGACTTCGAGTGTTAGTCAGAGTTTCCAAGAACTCGTGCTCTAACTGTAATTTCTGTTTTAGATTCTCTAGCACCTGCCCCCACTGTGACAGAGTCTCATAGGACAGGGGAAGCTTTGTGTCGACTTTGTACTGCTCCGTAGCTTGCACATAGCGGTAGGGCTCAGTAGCTAAGTCTAACTGTCTTTTATATCCCAGCTGGATCTCCGATTGAAAATAGTACATGAGCACTCTTGCTCCAATATCCCCGATAGGAATCAACAACTTAGAACTTGTAGCCAAAACCAACTCCCCCCGAGCTATCATCTCACATAGCAGATTCTGCATATTGTGATATTTCTCGACATTAAGCCATAGCTTATCGAAGTCTTCGTCACTCAATGTAGCTCCTCTGGTCAGATTAGTAATTGCTGTCTGATTCTCCCTGATCTTTCAATTGCTGTCTCGCAATATTCAGCTCCCGGGCCAGTTTACTTGCCTGTGGTTCGCAAGCCTGGTGTTTAGTTACCAATTCTTCATGTTTCGTCTTCCATTGGTCTCGGTTGCTGGTGATATTCTTAAATTCAATCTGCATAGCAATTCTCTCTAGCTCGAACTTCTTCTCCATCTCATCTTTAGCTCGCAGGATCTCCTCATTATTTGATTGATACTGCAACACCAAGTCCTCCTTCTGAGTCACCAACAACTCCAAACCTTCTTTCTCCTTCTCCAGCTTGTGAGTCTGCTCCTTCTGCTCAGGTAACTGCGTCGTTGAAGGAGATTTAGACCTTGACTGGTTCGGTTCAGTTCCTGATCGGCTCTTGACAAATTCCTCATGAGCAGTTGATGGCAACGCTAAAATTAATGCTGATGTGCTCTCCTTCGCCACCTGCTGCTGGAGTATCATAATGGTCTGCTTCTTTTCTTGAGCTCCTACCCGTTCAACCTTACGAATGATCGACTTTTTCTTCAACAGCGGCTCCTCGTTCCCGCTCGAAATTGGCTCGGGAGTGACTTCTACTGGTGTCCACAGATTGTCAGGGGATTTATTATCCATCACCTCCATCCCCTCGTCCACGTCACATTCTTCTTGGGAGGAACTTACGTACCTTCATTTACTGCCACGTGATGAATCTCCCTTCTTCTCAGTGCTTCTTGAAGTCTGCTTCTCCAAGTCGGGGCAGAATGCCGAAAGGTAAGTGGTGCTATAGAAGAATAACTTATTTCTCGTAGCCTTCCCTGCAATCTCCTGCCTGATCTGGTTGTACATGATTTTACTCCAATTAATCCTCTGTCCATACCAGCTTCTGTAGGCTGCAGCCAAACCTCCTTTTTTGATGACATCTACCCCTTCCGGAGCCATCAACATTCGCACGTTAATGAAGGATAACCATTCTCTCCAATTTTTCTTTGCTTTGTTAATTGAATATCCTCCCTCAACCTGTGCTGCAACTGGTTTGTCAAAAACATCAAGCAGTTCTTGTTTGCTTAGGATGTGGACGTTGAGCAATGTTGGTCCAACGGTTGGGAGCAAACAAGCTTCTGCCACTGTGTTAGAGTCGGAGGTAACCATCTTTCCCTCTATCTCAAACTCCTCCTGAGTTCCTCGGCATGATCCCAGCAAATAAGCCAAGACTTTCTCGGAGTTTGCACACGGCCACTCCTTGCAAATGAAACGCCACAATCCAGCCTTCTCCAACAATACTTGATTCGGATCTACCACCTCAGTCGGAGCGATCATCAGAGGTGAAGGCTCTATAATAAAATTAGTCTTCTTTTTCTTGAGTACCATCGTATCTCCTTTTCCTGTGCACAGTAGGTTAGTTTCCAAATCGGAACTTGTTTTGGTCTCCCTTCTTTTCGAAATAGTCCATTTACTCATTCTGTTCTTTCTCAATCCTTACAGGGAGTTCCTTCTTTGGTCCTTTTACTCACTTTTCTCAATGGTAATCAGCAACCAACTCGATACTTCTCATTAAAAAATAGCAAGAACAGTATTCCAAACTACTCAAAACATTCTGTCCACTGTTCTTTCTTAGGGTTTCAAGAGATACTATCTCTCTTTACTCACTCAATCAGCAACAACAATCTCTTCCTTCTGTTCTTAAACTATCTCTCTTATCAAGAACTTAATTTCACCAAAGCAAAAACAAATGTACAGTTCTTCTCACCACTGATACAGCAGATGCGATGCAGGGTATATGCAAGAAGGGATAAGAGAAATCAGCTGACTTTGCCAGTACACAAATTTCAACGTTGATCAGCTCAGCTATTCACAAAAAGTAATGTAACCCTAAAGCTATACATCACGAAAAAATCCAAGTTTCAATGTATATCTCAGCTAAACACTCTCACATCTCTCGGCAGTTGGTTCTCTTTCGCACCCTAAACGATCTGCACAAACTCTATCAAATTATTCTATAACACAATTTCTCAACCCGTTTAGTAATCATAACACAATGCTTAGACAGTATTTCAACTATCGTACTTACCCACTTGGTTCGCAGCTCGAAGTAACAAAGTCTCTCGTTACTCCACCGTTTCTTACAAATCGATCACCCTTGTGCACACAAGTAACACTCACCTTCTTCCCCTTTTGTTCAGCTCTTCATACCAACAGCTCCCTCACGTACTGGATCGACTCAATCCACAAATTCTTTGCTGAGCTAATATCGACTACTTGCTTCTTACTCAGACTCCCTTAGGGTTTTCTCACAAAGTTCCAAAAAATTCCGCACTCTTAAAATCAGCTCGAGACTTCTTGAGCAAGAAGATGCAGTCTATTGCAATTGCTGCAACGTTCTTCCTCGACTCATCATTACGTAGTGACTAGTGGCTGCATGGACAAGTGTCCAAAATCCGAGCCTAGTCTTGAAGCAGCCTTACTAAGTCACTGTTTACTTACTTTGTGATTTTGTCTTCCTAATTGTATTCCATTACAAGGTGGTTCTTTACTACTCGTAATTCTATTTGAAACAAATCTTAACTGGTTTATAACTAAAGTTTCTTCACGGTTTTTACTAAAAAATTAAAATTTGATGATTTCCAATTACTTTGAAATAGTTCAATTTTTTAATAAGATTAAGAAGGGTATATATAACTATACATCTCTCCCCCCCTCTTTAAAACCTAACTTGCCCTCAAGTTAGATATTTTTTAAGACGATAACCATTATATCGAGTATTATGTATATTACCTTCAAAATCTTGAATTTCAATTGAACCATTGGGGTAAGCATTCAAAACTCGATATGGTCCAAACCATCTCATTTTGAACTTACCGGGAAATTTTTGAAAGCGACTATCGTACAACAATACATAATCATTCCGTTTGAATTCCTTTGGTTGCAACTTACTGTCATAGTAAGTTTTACGATGTCGTTGAATGGCTTCCATATTAAGATATGCTTGACCTCGAACTTCATCTAATCTTTCTAACATATCATAACGAGCTCGTAAGGAATCCATATCTCCTAAACGCTCCGAAATAGCCACTCTTAAAGAAGGCAATTCAACCTCTATGGGTAGCATTGCTTCTAACCCATAAACGAGTTGAAAGGGAGTTGCCTTAGTTGTAGTTTTAACGGTACATCGATATGCCCATAATGCATTGTTTAGCTCGTAATCCCAATTTGAGGGATTTCCTGCTAATGTTTTGGTAATAATTTTACAAAGAATTCCATTTGTTTTCTTAGTTTGGCCATTTGCCCTAGGATGATAGGGTGTAGATTTCCGGTGTTTTATAAAGTAATCTTTCAACATTTTTTCTATAGTTTCATTTATGAAATGAGTACCTCTATCACTTACTATTTCCTTAGGACATCCAAATCTAGTAATGATATTCTCATAAATGAATTTAGCAACTGTCTGCGCATCATCTCTTTTAGTTGCTACTGCTTCAACCCATTTTGTAACATACTCTGTAGCAACCAAAATATATCGTTTTTGTCCTTGACGACTCGGTGGTTTAATTGGTCCCACAAAGTCAATTCCCCACTTTTCAAAAGGGATTTGGGCTAATATTGGAGTTAAGGGCATAGCCTTACTAGGTATGTAGGTTTTCCTACTCTCTGACACGGGTCACATTTCCTAACATAAAGGGTAGCATCAGAAAAGAGAGTAGGCCACCAGTAGCCAGTTCTTAAGGCTTTTTGAGCTGTGGCCCATCCCGCAAAGTGCCCTCCACATACTTTATCGTGACATCCTTGTAAAACCATCGGTACTTCACTAGGATTTACACATCTTCTTAAGACATCATCATGCCCCCGTTTATAAAGAACGCCCCTAATCATAGTAAAAGGTTGTGCTCTATGAGCTAGCCTAGTTTTTTCCTTTGGAGTGTAATTAGGAGGAAAAGTTCTTTTGGTTAAGTAATAAATGATGTCTGCATATTCCGCCGGAATTATGTCCATAACATCAACTCCATCCTTAATGCTAAAGATATGTGCATCTGGGAAACTGTCATCTACAGATTCACGGTTTATAGTGTCATTGATACGAGAGAAAGTCAGCATTTTGATGGCTTTTGCCAGGTCTTACATTCACAGTAAAATCAAATTCTTGTAGTAATAAGACCCATTTGGCTACCCTCCCACTAAGTTGGGGTTTATTGATCATATACTTTAAAGCATCATGATCAATATGAAAGGTAACTTATACCCCAACAAATAATGTCTAAATTTTTGGACAGAAAATATCATGCCCAATCCTTCCCTTTCTATAACTGAATAATTCCTTTCAGGGGCACTCAATTGACCACTTGCAAAATAAATAGGTCTATCATGACCTTTGCTATTCTTTTGGCTTAAGACACTACCAATAGCCACATTTGAAGCATCAACATACACTTCAAATGGTTTGTCCCAATATAGGGGGATTAAAATGGGTGCTTTACTTAAGCGTCTTTTTAATTTCTTAAAGGCTTTGGTACATTCATCTATCGACATACCCGTAGTATCGGTTTGTTTGGTTAATAATGTTAAAGGTGCAGCTATAAAGGCAAAATTATAGATAAACCTCCTATAATATCCAACAGCACCTAAGAATGCTTTTAAAGCAGTCAAATGTTCAGGCATTCCTATACTGAGTATAACTGCCACTTTATCAGGATCTACTGAAATGCCATCCTTAGAAACTACATGACCTAAAAGTTTCCCACAGACAGTAGCAAATTCAGACTTCGCTGCGTTAATAGAAATTCCATATTTCCGACATTGTCTAAAACATTGCTTTAAGGAGTTAGGGTGATCTTTCTTAGACCCAAAGACACAAAAATCATCTAAAAAGATCTCCATAAATTTTCTTAAGTATTTAGTAAAGGCTCTTGTCATTACTCTTTGGAATGTTGCGGGGGCATTGCATAATCCGAAGGGCATAACATTATATGCAAAGGTTCCCCAGTCCGTGGTAAAAGTAGTTAAAGGTCTATCTTCAGGTGCAATTTGCACTTGGTTATAACCAGAAAACCCATCTAAAAAAGAATAACACTCATGGCCAGCTACCCCATCTAGAATTGCATCTGAAAAGGGTAGAGGGAAAAAATCCTTTTTAGTGGCACTATTCAATCTTCTAAAATCTTGACATATACGGATTTTTCCGTTCTTTTTAGGTACTATGACTAAAGGTGAAACCCATTCACTATATGGTACAGGGTATATGAATTTACATTCTAAAAGTTTATCAATTTCTTCCTTGACCATTAGTGAATATTTAGGGTTCATCCTATATTGCCTCTGTCTAACTGGCTTAACATTAGGTTCTAACACAATATGATGTTGACAAATATCAGGTGGAATTCCTTTTAAGTCTTTATAAGTCCAAGCAAATGCGTCTTTTTCACTCATAAAGAACTTATACCACTCATCATACTCTTGAGGACTTAATCCATCATAAATTTTAATGGGTTTAGGATCTTCCTTTGTCCCAAGATTCATTTCTATGGTATTTTTAAGTGGAAGTCTACTTGTAAAAGGATTTTCCTCTTTAAACTCTCCTAATGCTTCTTCTGAATTGGATACATATGGTGATTCCTCTTCTGATTCTTTATCAATGGTTATGGTAAAGACAGAAGAATTTTGCCAAGCTTCTATGGCTGCATCTGAATCTATTGCTTGCTCAGGTGATACAAAATATTATCCTGGCCCTAAACATTTAAAGGTAGGCATCTCTTAGGTCACATAATTTGTATTCTCAGAATCTGACTCAGAAGATACCTCTGTAGTATACTCTGAATCTTTGTCTTGGGTTTCACCATGATATTTTGCAGGAAACATAGGTAGAACAACTTTATTTCTACCTCTCCCAATAGTTAAAGTTCCTTTTCCCCAATCATCCTTAACTCTCGCAGATTTAAGCCAAGGACGACCTAACAATATAGGATAAGTTGAAATAGATTCACTTACTTTAAAGACTATGTAATTAATCTTAAATCTAAGTCCTCCAATATTGGTTATGATCCCTTTCAAGATACCCAAAGGTATTACACGACTTTGATCAGCCATTCTTAAGATAATGGGAGTTGAAGTCATGTTGGTTAAACCCAACTCTTCCATAGTTTCTACATTCATTAGGTTTACACTAGATCCACTATCCACTTGGGCTCCTTCGATTAATGCCCCATCTATCATGACATCAACTGTTGGTGCCTCGGGATCTACGGATATATCATGAACATCTACAATTCTGGGGGTTTTGTTCTTTAGAAAGTTATCCTTTTTGGTTTTAACATTAACTTCTTCAGTTGTCTTAGGTCGTTTCCTTACTAAAGAAGACAATAATTCGTTTTTTCAAAGACGAGACAAAGCAAGTAATTGTCTTAAAGAGATTTGCGGTTGCATTTTGTCTAAATCGTTAAGTATATCATAAGGAGGCATTCCTACTGTTAACTTCATTATACGGTTGTGTTTTCTCTTCTTAACACTTACAGGTGCCTCTTTCTTTATTTTCTTTGGTGGTCTATAAAAGGTGGGTTGTACCAAAGGTGTAGAGGGTATATTAGGTTGCTCCGGCATTAAGGAATTAGAGGAATCAGGTTTTTCCAAAGTTGGGGTTTTAAGTATTGAATTATCTTCTTTATCAACCTCCTTATCTGAGGACTCTTTAGAACTTGACTCCCTTAAAGGTAAAGGAGGTGGTGAATCTAGAACTATTGGAGTTGTTGGTGTTGGTTTAATTTTCAGTGACCTCTCTTTCACTTTTGGTAGTTGAAAATCACTATTGGAACTGTCTGCTTGATCACTTTCTACAATAGCATTCTGAGCTTGTGCTTGAGTTATAAAAACATCAGAAGTTTCACATACTGCTAAGTAATTCACATTTCGTGAATTATTAGACTGAGGTCCTTCCTGAATTTGGACTTGTTTTCTTTGAGGATAACTTCTATTGGAGGGAGGAAACTTTGTTATAATGGCTGTACATACTGTGGAAATGTGACCTGATTGCCCACATCTTCCACACAAAGGTACATAGTCCTCTGGTTTCCTAGTATTAGGGCAATCTCTCGCATAATGCCCTAACTCTCCACATCTATAACATGTTAAGATTTTACCCTTCTCAGGTGGTCCATATTGATGAGTGTTAGGATTAGTTGGTGGTTCATTCCAAATAGGGTACTTATTATATTCGTCGTTCCATCTAGGTCGGCCATCCCCCGGCACATAAGGTGGTCCCTTATTTGGCCTTGTAAACGGACGCTTAGATGTAACACAATAAGGTGTTTTTGGTGGTGGTGGTTGTTCATTAACTAATGCTATTACTCCTTTGACTTCCTTGATATTTCTACAAGTGGTTATATTATGACCTTTAGCCCCACAATAAGTACAACGAAGATTAATGGTGCTTCCTATTGGGGAAGTACACTCATTGGATAAATGCCCATGACCCTTACAATTACTACACCAAATGTTAGTTCTTTGGTTACTAGGTTTTGGACGTTTATTCTTACCTTCGGCAAGTTGAACTGACAATTCCTTAAGTTGTTTTTGCAATGCTTGTATTTGGGATTCTTCCTCAGTTATTGGCACTAAAGCAAGTTGATCTTGACGTTCTGAGGGAGCTCTCATAGCTAAAAGAGTCGGATTGACAATGGATTTAGGGTAATAATCCCTACCCCTACTATCCATCCCAAGTTGACTTGCTATAGGTGGAGGATAACTTAAAGGAAGCATATAAGGGTTATGGTATGAAGATTTTTTATTTTGATTCAACATGTTTGACCTTTGCATGGCTTCTTCCCAAGTACATGCAGCTTCATAAGCTGCCGTTAAGGTTTGAGGATCAGAAAGTTTTACTTGATAAATGCACATGGGATCTAATAGACCTCTTATAAAAGTATTGGTTATCCACATATTTGGAAGTCCATGATTATGCCATTTACGAAGTAAAGTCTTAAGTCTGGTATAATAACTTGCTATACTTTCATCAGGGTACATTTGAAAACCTTGAAGTTGGTCTTGTAAAGCATTATGATATGCTTTAGGTCTAAAGTAATTAAGGAAAGCATTCCTTAAGTCATCCCAATCCTGGGGTCTAGGGTTTAAGGAAGCATACCATCTTTGAGCTTCCCCTAACAAATTTCCTGGAAAACTTGTTGCCCACTTTCGCTCAGGTAAGTCATTTGCTATAGCTACTACTTGGAACCTTTCTAAGTAAGCATCAGGATCTTCACCAGGCTCACCATAAAAAATAGGGAATGGAGCAATATTCATCATTCTAGGTTGTGCCATTCTATATGAATAAGTTATGGGAGTTGGAAGTGGTGGAGGAGGAGGTGGTGATGGTGGTTGAGGTGGTAGTGGTGGTGGTGGTGGTGGTTGAGGGTAACGCCTTAAAGGTTCGTCCTCACTCTCACTTGACTCACTACTTTCACTACTACTACTCTCTGATGGACTCTCTGAAGGATGTCCCCAATGACTTATGTCTTCATTATTCCACCCACTTGGTTGATCATAAGGATTAGTAAAAGGTTGTATAGTTGGAAGAGTATCTGGTAGAGAAAGTTGATAAGTTAATTCTTTATCTACCCATCTCCTTCCAATGCCTTCAAATGAAACTTCTGGTACGTAATTACTAATAGGAGTAGTTGTTTCTACTTCAGTAATATCTTCAATGTCATTAACCCAGCTTTCTAATCCTGTAACAAAGGTTTGTACAGCCTCATCTAAATAGGTTATAGGTGTTTCAAAGTTAAGTTGATTATCAATAGAAAATTCCAGTGGGTTAGATGATTCTCCAACCTCGGTTATAGATGGACCTTTAAAAGGACTTCCTAAGTCTGAAGAGGAAGGTGAGATAGATTCTTCTACCTCCTTATCCTTTTCAAGCTTTTCAAGCTTAGTTCTAATTGGATTAACTTCACTTGAAGATCCCCAAGTTAATCTTCTAAAGGCAGGTGATTGACAACAAATATAACGTGACTTTCCCTTTTCTACTAAATCCTCGTCCTGTAATTCTAATTCTTCCTTTAAAGGATCATTTTGTTGTTCCTTTAAAGAAGATTCATTTAAAATTACTTCTTGACTTTCACCTGACTCAGTTAAATTATCAGGATTCAAGTTGGATGGATTAGATTCGTCTTTACTTATAGGAGAAGGGGTTGAGTTATAAACAAGATTTGCAGTTACTAAGGTTATGACTTGTTTTTCTTTTCTTTCTAACCTTCTTTTAAGACGTTCATTTCTTGCAATATTCTGTTGCTCTCTCAATTCCTTCTCTTTCCCAGACATTGGTGAATGCCATTTAGACTTTAAGCATTGAAGCTTAAATCTCAATGAATTCTTGTCCCCAATTTTAACACAAGAAGAAGACTTAAAGTTTCACTATTTTTGTCATACACTTCACCTTT
Organism: Ceratodon purpureus; assembly: GCA_014871385.1. NCBI lineage: Eukaryota > Viridiplantae > Streptophyta > Bryopsida > Pseudoditrichales > Ditrichaceae > Ceratodon > Ceratodon purpureus. The sequence goes on from CM026426.1 coordinate 48,726,800, forward strand.
TCCAAAGTTTTCTTTATTCCATAGAATAAAGACTAACTCTTATTGGTGTCAAACCAAGAAATTATCCAAGTGTTTAAAGTAAAGGGTTCTACTTCAAATATCTCTTCAATTTCTTCTTCTTGAAAATTCCTTGGATAATTGTACTCACTAATCAATTGCTCTATTAAAGAATTCTTTTCAGAATCAACTTCACCTTCTTTACTAATTTGATCTATCTCCTTAGCTAAAAGATGGATTAGAGCTTCCTCATTTCTTTGTACACCCTCGTATATTATCAACAGTCGTCCTAACCTTACCAATTGCTCAATAATAGACTCATTAGGACTTACCATGTTTTAAAGACATAGCAATCCAAATGAAACTGAAATTGGACAATTTGATTCTTTAACTAGGAAATCCGGGATTAAGACTTGACTATCTAATTTTTGAGGCCCATACTTAAAGACATAAGTTTTTAAATCTATCTTATATCCATTCCATGCTCCACACCCTCTAAAGATTAAAGGTGAGGTTATATTTTTTAACCTTCCGTATTGGGCAAACAAAAATTGTAAATTGCTTTGCAAAAATAATTCACCTTTAAAATCTATCAAAGCATTAAATCGTTTGCCACTATCCCAAATTTTTGAAAGTATTATCCTTTTGATATCAATATGTAATTGATCAAATTTGCTTTGTAGGTTTAAGTCAAATCTGGAATGTGATCCACAAATTTGAAAGCCTTGCCCAAAATACGCACCTCTATAAACTCTATATAAGGCTGCAAACAAATAGGAATCTTCAAAGAATAGATTTATATTTTCTTAATTTACTTCCCAAGGAAATATTGACATTTCGTTACATCATCTATTGATTGTTAATCTCAACATTCACAATCGATACTCTACTTACTTCACTTACTACTTGATAAGTTAGCTTCAAAGGAATTCACATATATGATGTTTCTTAAGTTCTATTGCCTTAAGAACCATATATGCCTAGAGTTTAAGACCAAGAATCCCCTGCTAATACTTAAGACATTATTTCTTGAAGGATTCTTACACTACTCTATAGACACCATATGACGGAACCCTCCCCAGCATGGTCGCCAAAAAAATGTGAGGTGGAATTTCGCTAAACACACCCAAGCCTAATAAAATCTAGATTCGTTCTACGGGAGGATCAAGTTCGTCTAAGTTTGGTGTATGTCTAAGGTTGAGTAGGTAGATGAAGGTTTTTAAGGGAAAATGTCTTAAGGATAACTCTTATCTTTGAGTTTGTGTGGCATTCTACCAATTAAGTCTTAAGGTACCAACCCCAAGAAATCATACTAAGCCTTAAGCTTCAAATGATACAAGTCTACGGTCCTTGACCATTTAAGTAGACTTTATCATTGCCATCTTGGCTATGGAGTTCCTCCATATAACTTCCTTCTTTACTTCTTATCTATTCATCAAATAACTTGAATTATCAACACACAAGTTACCTCAAGCAAAGATGATACTTCAATCTCCTCTACTCCAAGCCATTCCTTCTTTAACTTAAGAAAACACACTTAAGTTAGTAAATAATGTATTGATGATACAATTGAATTAAAGCTTTTATCACAATTGAATTACATGAATGCTTTAAACAAACATTAATTCAATATTCAAATCCTTCATCTTATTCAATTTACACCATATAAGAATTCACTCAATTCTCATTACAAATCTTTAATTCCTTCACAAATTAAGTACTTCTTGACTTCCAATTTCAACTCAAGTACTTAAATCACTCTTTGAACTTCCAATCTTTTTACAATTCAATAATTTGTCAACACTCTTTAAACAATTAAGGTAATTCCTTAATTCTCATGAAGTACTATTTAATTTTTAAGTAATACAATGCTAAAACATTACTTCTCTCAAGTCAATGTTCCAAGCATTTAACTCACAACACACACATTCATCATTTTCTACACAATTCCTTATACAATCTTTAAAGAATTCACTCATTCTTTTATTGCAAAAGACTAGCTCCAAGCCAGGACACACATAATTCAGAATGTGGTGATCTCCACTTTGGAGAAGATGGTGATATACTTGAATCCTTAAGGGGTGCACCCTTTCCCAATGGGTGTGCCTTTAAGGTAGCATCTATTCTTAAGGTCGTGACTCTCTATAAAGGTGCACTCCTTAACATCTCTTAGCTAGGGGTGTGTCTCTTACTACATTCACACCTAACCTTTCTCCTTAAGGTTTATTCTTTAACTATTTGCTTATTCTAATGTGAACTAGGTTTCTTTTAAGACCTTTTCACATTCTAATGATTCTATCCTACTTAAAGCACTTGATTTTTTATTTTTTAAAGTTTTTATTGCTCTTTTTTCTTATTTTAAAGAATTTGGGCTTAAATCTAAAAAGTAGCTCTACAGTCGTAGGATTGTATAGTCCAAATCAAAAAGAATCTCCAAGTGTCCTTTACTTGTGCTACCATGTGCCGGTCTTATGCGGTCCACCATCAAATTGTAGGCAGTGCAATAAATAACAAACACCATATATAAGTGTAGCAACGAGGACATGTAGTGCAGTGTATTACATAAAACGCGTAACTGAATTATAACAAAGAGCCAATGTAGAGTTGTAGGGTTCTCAATCCATTGGAATATTATATGGATCATTATATATACATGTGTAGGGCAGTGACCTATACTAACTACAATTTATGGCACATGAATCCAATGGGGACATGAACAGTGCTACTGATGTGCTCCCTGAGGGGGGTCTTGTCATGCAATGACAATGACGTCTCCCTCTTGCACACGTTGTTTGACAAAATTGTATTCAATGTATGAATAGAAGATAGCATTGACAGCCCATGCCGTGGATCTAATCCATAATCAATATAGGTTGGAGTCTTCCTAAACCAACATGTTCCAACCCGCATAATCGGCAGCTAGGAGTTTCTTATATACTGAAAAAGAAGTTCTCTTTCTCTGACGCGCCGGTCCTCATTTGAATGCCTCGTCTGGAGAATGCTCGGAAGCGTTCTTGCAGCTACTAATGTAACCATGTCTAATGACGTGTTGTTATTATCCACCAAGTCTCTCAAAGGTCTTCTCTCTTAGCTCCAAAACTTTCAGAGGTTTGACATTAGCAATATGGATGGCTGGTGAGCAAGGCGTTTTACCATGTTCCAAAAAACGAGTTCTTTGAAGGTGCGTTGGAGCTCCTTGTCACGAAGCTCCATGAGCAACTGTACCACAAAAATTGCGGGCTCCCTCAATTCCTCAGGGATTGGTTCTTGATTGTCCAAGTCCAGCATCAACCATTCAATGTCCACATCCTCGCTAATAGACAATATCTTTTGACATCACCTGTAGTGCATGAATAGTCTTAGTACATGCCATTTGAATATCCGATGCAGAGAAGCTTTTGATGTATGTGTTGTATATGATTATCAATTTTCCTTTGTAAGTGTTCTTACCTCGTTGCAATGAAGGCAAAGAGTTATAGGATCCTCTGGTCCACGAGACCACCACATAGCCGCAAGCTCAGCTGCATCTCTTCTCATTTTGTGCAGATCCACTATTGCCCGGCGTGCAATATGGTTAAAGAACTACTCAATTATCTGGTGCACATTATTTTGGTTCCACCATTCAAAGCCCATTAGTCGCATCATTTCTCCCCAACAACAACGTATTAGGGGGCAAAAATCAGTGAAAATGCATGGGAAAAAAGCCTAGCCAATGTCAACAACATCTTCGAGCATCATCCAAGGGAGATGCTGGGTATGACTTGAGGGCCCAGACAATATGGAGACAGTCTAGCTCCAGCAACATAGGCTCCACCTTGAAATTAGACTGTAGTGCAGCCTGTATAGTCTAACTCTTCTTGCGTATGAGACCATGGACGTAGCGGCAGTCCTAAAGTTTCTTCTTTGCATAGGATCCAAAAAATGGAGGACCAAACCCAATCCCTCTCCTCTAAACGCATTTCTCTTTTGCTGTCGTACAGCCAAAGCTAGCCTATAACATGAGACTTTAGTCAATCCTGTAGTGCAATTTCTGCATTGAGTCATTTGGAGTCATACAACGCCTTGTCTCTGAGGTACTTCAGGTAATGCTCTAGTTTGGTAAATTCATTGTTTCTTCCGTCGTGATTTACCAGCTCAATGTAAGGATACAAGGGCTTCACAGACATCATGACAAAGTTCACTTCTTCTTCAAAATGTAGGTTAGATTCCCCAAAGCTTGCAAACATGAAGCGTCACAATTTAGGCATTTTTACTTGCACTATAGGGCTGTGCGATTAAGAAAGTGAATGAAGCGAGAATTTAAGGTGGATTGTATACACGCCTACTTGTGCTTCTTTCCATGCTACCTACAGGCCTATAGAGGCAAGTATGTGGCCTCGTAGCTCGTCTCGTGATTCTAATCTCCGAAGCTCGACCATGCATACTTCATCATTGTGCAAGAGTCTTTGATCAATGATATTGCTAGTCGGTGATTCAACGCGTCACTGCTTTGAACCTTGGGAGGGGGGCCAATGTTCGGATACGTGTTCTCCACCGTCAGAGAGGCTGCATAATGTTGGGCTTCCTACATAGAATCTATGCAAAACATATAAGACGATATAAGCGCATTTTCATGCACTACGTCGGACCAAAGGGCTCCCTTTCGCGACCCAACATGTGCATAGGTAAAGAATGAGATATTCATATCCTTTTCGTATTTGTTGTCCTCTTCAAATTTGGACTGCATATTAGTTGAGTTGGAATTCTCGCTCACCCGTGAGACCACCTCTTTTTACTTTTTCCTCTAGAGTTGCCCGCCAACAAAGCACTCTTCTTCATGGCCGAACCTTTAAGATCTCCCTTTGGTTGTACAGTAGCAAAGGGCAACTTGCCACGAGATTGTTTGGAGTTCGTAACCCAAAAAATTGGCTCCCCCAAATCAGAGGTATCCCGGTCAACCTATACTACAGAGTTGTTTTCCATTTCAATCTTGTCCTCCACCACCGTGGTCCTCTCTCCCTCAAATATCTCCTTTACTGCAGAGGTTTTTTTCTTATACACCTTTGTCACCTGCGGCTTTTGTGTAGTGCAAGGTCCCTCTTTCCAGGGCCTCTCCTCAAGAAGAACCATATCTTTACCTCTCCCTTGAATGGCTTCTTAAGAGAGCCTCTGACCTTTTAGATTTTTGGCTGCACTACACGGGGTACCAGTACTCTGGGGTCGGATGGATGGTGTCATTCTTTCTCTAGGAATGTCTAATCTACATCCTCTAGGATTTCCTTAAGCACATGTTGTTCACTCTAAGTAAACGTTACATAAATTTCAACACTCAAGTTCCAACTTCCCTCCACCTATCACATTGATCTTTATAACAATGTTAAGAAATTGCATCCTTATTGCTAAAGTCTTTATGACAATACTTGCACCAATAGTAATACCGCTTCTCATGCTCATAAATCTCAGAGAAGTGATGACAGCAGGTGTAGTGTGCACGCCTCAAGTATGGATCTTTATATTCCTGCTCAATATACAATCATGCGCATGGCGCTCTACCCAACTTTAACTTAGCTCTAAAAACCGTCTCGCCTCAAATTGTATACCCTTGCAATGTGTAATGCAAGGATTTAAAGACCCACACCACTATTTTAAACAACATTAATACAAACTACAATGGCGTGCAAAAGTTCCTTCTCATATACCTCTTGCAAGCCTTGGCATCCGTTTAGCAGGAGCATCCTCTATGTCGCTAGTCCCAGTCCATCTATAAGACGCATGCCCTCGTTGACGATCGACTTGTCATCCCCTAGGAAATGTATTCTCTGACCTGTTACACCAACACCAAGGAAGGATATAGAGTGAGTGCTTATGGCAGGGGGCAATTGTGGTTCGGTATCCCCCTTGTCCCGCTTTGTCTCCCGCTCTGGTTCAACCGGTTTTGAGGACGTACTTCAAAAACTATGTCATTGTCAATAGAAGCATCACTATCTTCCCTCTTCCCCTCTCACAAGCCGAGTAATGGTTCAATTGTTGCGTCTAGACTACTTTCTCTTGGTGATTGGTGTTGCGACTTTGCTCTTGTAACTCTGCGGTTGTTATCTACAGTACACTAGAGGAGAGAGAATACCGAAGGTCAGATGGGCGACCATTAATAGTGAAGATCCCTATTAGAGCAAAACAATTCCACCCAATTCTTCTCCCACCCTGAACCTAAGAACATTGCTACAACGTCCCACTACTCCATTCCGACCACGTACTTCCAGTCAAAATAGAAAGCCTAAGCATTCACTACAAAACCCTTATGTACTACACGAAGCAAGTCATCTACAAGGTGTGATGATCAATCATAGTACCTATAAATCTAATTGTTGGCGCACACCTGCCTGCCCAAAATGAACATTTGCCATGCTTGGGTGCGACTACCAACTTGGAAAAATAAAGCTAAAGTGAAGGGAATCTGAAAGGCACACTCATTCTTGAACCTTGTTTTACAAAATCCTACCACTCACATGATTCCATCCCGTTGTCTTAATCTTGCACAAGAAGTCCACCATGACCATTTCCGCAACTCTCCTTCTCCTCTCTAAAACATCGCTATAGAGTGATTGAACCCAGAATTTTAGGATCACGATTAGGTTATGCCTCGAGCTAACTATGCTCCAAAACGAGGTCGCCTCACACCCTACTTGACAAGGTCATGTCTACAACCAGGAGACCGCCTTCGTTGAAGCTAAACAAGCATTCCTGAAGAACAGCAGCAGAGCAGCACAAAGTAGGGCCTTGACGAGGAATGTTACTCAACATTCAGCAAGTCAGGCGGTGGCTTTTATGTGATAATTGATATGGTGTTGTTTATTCTTAATGTAGATACTATACATGGATATTTTCTCTAAATATTTGTCAAAGTCACGGTTGGATGTCTCTGAGGCTTGAAGTGAAGTCCCTCTTCCTCTGCGCCACACATAATGCTTAGTTGCCTTGCAGATAATTCTCCAACCGTTGCATTGTCCCTTCCAAGCCACCCAAGTTCATTAAAAAATAATCACCACCAAGATCTCTATGAAAACGTGGGCTCTATATTGTGGGAAAGATATGTTAATATGTTGAATTAGTTGCAAGTGCCTAAGATCATCATAGTACATATAAGAATTAATATTGATGGAAATAAAATAAATAATCATAATAAACTTCCAACTTGTTCATTAACCTAATTAAGCGCTCCGTGTTGTTTCATAATTTAATATGTTGTTGTCAAATCATGAGTAAATTGTGGGACTCCATTCTATTTTTTAGATACATTCTTTATAATTTTCATACTTACTATTCTCTCTAAACTTTTATTTCTTTTGGTTCACTATCATTTGTTTCCTCTTACATCAAGACTTACTCTAGATCATGATTCATCTATTCATTCTATAAGATATACATATACATAAAATGTATATATTGTATAAATAGTTCTATAAATATTATTAATGGCTAGAGTATTACTTATATCAAGTATCTCCAAATATTTTTTATGTCATTATTTTTTGTTCTTCAAGTCCAATTTATCATCGCAAAATGTTATTCATGACGTTTTTATTATTCCTCTTATCTATTCTACAGTTTATCTTCTGATGCTTTCTCTTCTAATTTATTTTTTTCCATATACTTGAGGTCCTAGTCTATTTTTAATATATATATATATATATATATATATATATATATATATATATATATATATATATATATATATATATTTTTAATTTTTTTTTTAATTTTTAATTTTTAATTTTTTAAATTTTTTTTTACTTTGTCGTTTTAATTTTATTTATCTATTAATTTGTTTGGGATTTTTTTTATTATTTCAATTTTTTATCTTTGTATTATCTAAATACAATCTCTTACTTCTTTCCTTTGGTCTCTTAATTTATAATCATTTCTTTCTCATTTTGTTTTACTTTATTTTATTTTTTGTTCTGCATTTAGATTGATTTTTATTTTTTTTAAATGTTTTTTTTATAATCTTCTTAGTATTCTCAAACCATTAACGTTTTCGCTTTATATTTTATTTTATAGTAACGCAATAATTTTACCTCTTTCCTTTGGTATCTTAATCTATAATCAATTAAAACTATTTGTAAACCGTCAACCTCTTGCTTTTTTCTTTTTTTTAATTCTAATTCATATCTTACATCTTTCCTTTGGTCTACTAATTTATAGTTATTTTTTTTTAAATTTTAAATTTTCTTTTCTGTATTTAGGTTTTTTTACGATTTTTGATTTATTTTTTTCATCTATTCTTAAACCGTTAACCTTTTCCCTTATTAATTTTTTTTCCTTCATTTATGTTTTATGAATGTTTTTATTCATAAGTTTACCTTCTAACATTCTTTCTATAAACTTTGTTTCTTTAGCTTTCCTTCTAATTTATCTTGTACAATTATTTCCCTTTCCCTTCAATTATTTCTTTAGCATCCCCTCATTATTTCCTACGGATAAGTTGCAAATAAGTGGCGACCCTTTTTTCTTACTACTTCTGTTTTATTCTCATTCTCTCCTTGGTGCTCCCATTCTCTCCTTAGTCCTCCTATTCTCTCCTTGGTGCTCTTGGGTGCCTGCCTTGCGACCTGAATGTGGGTGACTGTGTCGGGGTGCGTATGGGGAGCGGGCGACGAGGTAACGCTATCACTGGATTGACACTGTGCTCCATTGGAGCTTGTATGACTACTACTATCTGTTTTTGTAATTTTCTGTGCTCTACTGCTGCAATGCGGCTGAGAGGATTGCTGTGCTACAGTGGACGCTTGGAAAAGTGTGCTCAATGGACTCTCATTGACTATCGCACTTGCTACAGTGCATCCCTCTATACTGCTCGGAATTGACCGATGACTAGTGCAAATTAGCCCCTGCTGTATACCAAGTGCATGGATAATCGATTGCTGCTCTAAAACAGACATATTTAAGCACTAATCTGCATTGCGAGAATAGTGGATCTGGTTAGGATTGCAGCTCCGTCAATCGCGGAGCCTCCACTAGCAATTTCTTAGGAGCATCATTGCGCCACGGATCCCGTTTTCGGGTGCTTGATCGGGAACAAGGTTCTAACCATAGCATCACATTTAAATAAACACGAGATAACTAGGAAAAACTATTACTTATTCGTTTTTTTCCAATCTTTGGTGATGTGTTTATACAACTCAACATATTTTGACGGCTGTATTTGCATAGTATACTACCTTATTTTAAAAAACTACGAACTAAGAAAAGTTGGTAAATCAAGTTAGCTTTTATCTCCAACAATCCATTTGTAATTTGGAGTCTTCAATTGAAAGTTAAATCTAAATGTACTTTGTAAAAGAATAAGAATTTGAAACAGTTTAACTTTGTGCAAAAAGTTTCAAATTGTTCTATATAGATTAGAGAGGTAAAACTCATGAACAATTTCAATTTTTGGTTTGAAATAAAATCTCTTCACTAAAGTAAATTTCAAAACTCATTATTGAATGCAATTTTTAATATTGACCCAAAACTAGAAGAAGAAGAACTTCAGCCTCGAAGGGGCCGACGTGAATATAGTGTTTGTTCATTTTATTCATTAATCCAATGGCCACTAGACAAAGGAGAATGAATCTAGAGCTACTCCCCCCTTTGGAAAGTAAACACTTATCTACACTAAGTGCCTTTACACCAAGTGCCTTGAAGACAACCGACATGTCATCCCCTCCAAGGTCTTTTTATATACCCATACAACAAGGTCTCAAGACCCCCCACCATAGTTGGGTGGACTATAGTAGTAGGCACCACGTTGGCATTGAGATTCAAACTCACAACCACCTCAACGGTGTGCCATGACTCAAACCACTACACCACGGCCGTGGTGCCTCACCAAAACTATTTATAAAATAGGATGCAAATTTATTATTGCAAAATGTACTTTAGTGCATTACAAACATCAGATTTGGAAATCTTTAGTTTCATCACTAAATGTTTTTTGTAAGAACTGTAAATCATTCTCAATTTTTATTTCCTTGAAGCAAGAATATGAAATATTTTTTATTGCAACTTCTTTATGAATATTCTTTAACTTATTTTTTTCAAAATATGATGAAATTTGCAAGTTGTAGAATTGATATATACACTAATTATGCAAAAAAAAAAAGTTCAAAATTTAAATGCATTCATTTGAATGAATTGAATAATTTGTTTTTGGGCACTCAAGCATCATGATCTTGCAATTAATTGAAGTTGTTATTTCACAATTTCAAAAAGAAGAAATAGGTCACATGAAGCACAAAGTAGATTGTTTGAATGAATTTGTTGAAAAATTTAACGAGAATGAAGATTTTGGCCTTGCTTTGAAGCCTAATATTTAAAAGCAATTATAGACTTGAACATATAAAAGAATATAAATGAGTTTAGAAGTTAATACTATGAATTTGAACAATTTCATTGAGTAGTTCAATTTGAAACTTGAACTATACAAATTTGATAATTTTAAGATTGAAAAATTTGATATAATCAAATTATGTGAATCAAAGTTGAATTAGATTCTGAATGCAATTAGAATTTTAATCGCGTTCAGAATGTTATTAAAACCATTCCTAAACCGTTCCAAAATGATTTCAAAAAAAATTCAATAACTCTTCGTAAACATTTCCAGAAACATTTCAACATCATTCCAAAAACGTTTGAACAATATTTGAAGATCATTTCAAAAAATATTCCAAGAACACTCCAAAACCACTCCAAAAATACTCCAATACACTCTTAATACAGCCCAAAGACAACCCCAAAATAACTAGTGCTCAAATCAACAAAAATTTGTTAACCATTTTGTTACTTTGTGTCCAAATCAACAAAAATTTGTTAAAAACGGTCAATGTAGTACCTAACTACTAATGTTGCAAGTTTACAAGTCTTGAAATTGATTATAAGACCCAGAATAAGGAACTTCTTACTATTGCAGATTCTTTTTAGAAGTAGCATCATTTCTGGAGGACAGCTTCTCAGAGTGCGCAGTCTAGGGTGCGAGTGTAGTTATATAGGCCGTTTCTGGAGGTAAATAGGCCAGAAGTCCGTAATCAATGCTGTGGTCCCAGCGATGTAAACGAGACAGTAACGGAAAAAATAGCTCAATGTTCATCCTGTCCATCGTATTAAACAAAAACATCAATACGATATAAATACAGATGTATTCCAAATACGTATACGAAATACGCACACCATATTTATACACATCCACTTCACATCGATACAGGGATGAATACGTCGGCCACTGGATGTATACATACGGTTCAGGGTTCCAAAAATACACATACGATGAGGAAACCGTACATTCATCCAATAACGTGACAGATGACGAGAAGCTCATATTCAACGAAGAATCAACCAGACGACGATGTCAACATAAGCAGCGAATCCAGTTTGTGGCGCTTGGCGCCAGCGCCAATCAAAAACTGAAAGCACTGACGCATTCCACCTGATCGCAATGACTATAAATTTACTTCCAATATCCTCCATAGTTGGAGTTTGTGAAAAGCCAAGTTACTCATAACAAAGCACGCCGAATCAATGCATTATGACTCCGAAAACAGTATCAATCGAGAAATTAATTTCATAATCAGCAAACGAAAAAATAATTTGAAGTATTTGTATCAAAAGTGAAGTGAATGGATCACATTTTACTATTTACGCTCCTACACACAGATCATTGCACTGTTAGGACCGGATTCATTTAATTTTACCATTTTTTTCCTTTAAAATTTTATTTTGGAAGCAGAAGGTAACAAACTTTTACCATTTGATCAGAATACATCGATATATGATAAATTGCGGAGATCACACATTTACGGGATTCAACTCTGATTACTCTTGTTCGTTATGGATACAATCAAGTTGAGGAAAGTTCAGATAATTCAAAAAAACAGGGTATTTTCTAGTAATATCCCTTACTGTTTGGAGGTAAAACAAGCGCAGTAAATAAATACCCCCAACCCACATACAACTTCCGTCAATTGGGCCCCCCCACCTCTGCGAGCATTCCGGGGACGAGTGAAATCAAAGGACCCCGACGTAACTCGCCTCCGGGATGGGCGGATATGGGAGCCCATTGACACAATCGAACCCTAAACAGGAGATCCAACATCAGTTGCAAATATACTCTTTTTTAAATTTTCAAACAATAACGTAGGAAACATTATAATCATTCAAGAAGGCGTGATATGCAGATACTGAGTATAAGAAACCAAGCAAGACTGAATTTTAAAGGAGGAATCAGAAATAAAAACGTTATGAAGTTATTGAGCAGAAAATCAAAACATTCACAATTAACCTCCACAATTTGAACACGAATGCACAGTAGTGTGTGTCGACAAATGAGTCAAATTTAAAGATGACTATACCTGGTTTCCTGGATATATCGATAAATGTGGTCATCTATAAGTGAAATTCCATAAGCATATTAACAAATTTGAGAATGCATGCAATTAGGACTGTAACCAAATACAGAAGAAACATAAATGGGATTCAAAATTCAAACTGTACTGCAAAGCCCACAAGATAAGCAAAGAGCTAAGATGAAATCTCCTAAAGAAGTTGCAATATCCGAAAATGAGAGAGCAGTCAAAGAGGTTGGCGCCAGCGCCAAATCGGAGACGACACACATCACTTCTTGCCACTATATACTCCACGAACCATTCAGTTAGTCATGCATGGATATACCATTCTGTCAAATTACAATCCTGCTTACACTGCACAATTCAATTAACTGCTGAAGAAAATTCTCTGAATAATTGTTCATATCTGTGAGGATACTATCTGAAACAAGGTCACTCAATCCTAACGATACTCGCTGTGACACCGTTTCAAAGACCCATTTGATGAATTCAAAATAATTCAGGCGAAAGAATACTTAAGTAGTCCATCACAGAATTGTCAAAGAGCTTAAACAACCTGAAACCTCCAAATGTCAAAAAGTAATTAACATCCGAATTATCAATGCGTCGAATATCATCTGACGCTGGCGCCGGCACCCACTAGAGAACAATGTGCAATGACATTTAACATAATAAGCTTGAAAACTGAGTAATATCAAATGCGAAGATAAGTTGGCATCAAAGAGCTACAATATACATATCAAAATGGACGATTTGACCTTTGTTCACGGTTAGGCCCGACAAAAAGAATGATTCATCACTGTCCATTCATGTAGGTCCGTTTTAGAACTCATTCCGGATAGAAGAGAAGAGAAGAGACTGTCGATAGAGATAATAATACTGACGTCACACCGAAATGTGTTTCAACTTCGACATGCACAGCATGAATCCAGCGATCCAAGCATACTTGAACTCACACCTGCAAATCAAAAATATCAACAGTACATTCTGATTTCATTACCAAATTCTAGAGCATGAAATGCGAATCGAAATATGAACATATTAGGAGATGTTAACTATAAGAATTTCAGTCACAAATTTTAAATTGGACGGAATTGCCAATGTTACAGTATTCTGGGATTAACACTACACACCTGTAAACATGACAACCATGGTTTCCAGTACAACTACAATCAGAAACACTATGAAGTATAAAATGACAGGGGACAATTTGGTTTAACAATTAAGGTTCAGGTTCGAACAACGTTATCCATGGGCGAAAAGACAGAGCAAAATTTCATCAAATTTATACAATACTTACCAGGCTCTTGTAAGTCTTTCTAGATTTATTGCGGCCTGACATTGTGGGGAGATAATTGACTCCTCCGATGTCCGAGTTCAAATGCGCTCCTTTCTTCCGTTCCACCATGGCTGGCTCGAAGTCACGCGGTTCTACGAAAAAAAACAAACATTAAACCGTTCGACCAACTCTTAGAAATAGCAAATATGCAACTGGCATAGTTCAGTACAAACGATATTCTATACGCAGTTTGTTTAGCCAAACCTAAACTTCAGTAATTTTGAAACATCAATCCAATCGCATTCCATCCGTGATTCGCGACAGAGTTGTCTTATCGGACGGACATGGGCAAAATTTCCGGACATGGACGGACGGACGGACCGGTCGGTCCCCGGACATAATCGGACATTGAGGGGAGGAGGAAAATTACTGAGTTAGTTTTTTTTTTTTACAACTTACCTATAGGGGAAACATATTGATGACATGGACAACGAACGATGACGGGGAATTCCACATATGCAAAGGGGTGCGCGAGCCGGTTCAAAGGGGGCGCTAGCTTCTGAGAAGGGGGCCAGAGCTTTTGGGAGGGGGGGGCCAGAGCTTCTTGGAGGGGCGCGTGCTTCTAGGGGGGGGGGGGGGAGGCGCGAGCTTCTAAGGAGGGGGGGCGCGAGCTTCTAAGGAGGAGGGGCGCGAGCTTCTAGGGGGGGGCGCAAGCTTCTAGGGGGGGGACGCGAGCTTCTGAGGGGGGGGGGGGGGGCGCAAGCTTCTTGGAGGGGGGCGCGAGCTTCTAAGGGGGGCTAGAGCTTCTGGGAGGGGGGGCTAGAGCTTCTTGGAGGGGAGGCCAAAGCTTCCGGGAGGGGGGGGCGCGAGGTTATGGGTTTAAGGTGATTCTGGAGAACGGGGCATACAATTAATATTTTATTTTTTTCCGTTCCATTACAAAAATAGCAATAAAATTTTATTCTCCACAAGAGTACATAGCTGTCAAAAAAAGATTTATTACGATTTTGCAAACGTGTAAACAAAGCCATATAGGCAATCAAAATGTTACATATGCAATTCACTATGGTACTACAATGTGCCTCTAAAACAACTATCGGAAGCTTTGAAGTTGTAAGGGGGACTCATCAAATCATCCACAACTCTTGCAAGTGATAGCCTCATCGTAGGGTCTTCGTTAAGCAAGCCATTCAACTTCGTTGAGAATGCAATCATTGACATTGTATCCTTGAAGAGGTATGGGCATTGTTCGTACCTCCATATCATCTTTGCCAAATAGCCTACCAAAAATGCATTAGATTGCTCCATCCTGGAACTCTAAATTTTATATTATAATCCCCTTTCTCTTCCAATATTAATGTTTCATCTCTTAATGTTTTGTGCATACTTCCCTCTGTAATGATTCATTTATTTATTTCTCTTCCAACCTTGTTCCACTCTATACTATTTTTTTATTTTTTTTTTCCCTTTATCTTTCAATATTAATATTTGTTTTTTTTTAACTCTTCCATTTATTTTTAATTGTATATTAGAGCATTGTTTGTTTCTTCCGTACTAAATTGATTAATTATTCAAATTTTTATTTCTCTTCCAACCTTCTTCCATCCCATGCTATTGATTTTATATTATCCCTTTCTCTTCTGATTTTAATGTTTGTTTTTTTTGTTTTTTTTTAATCTCTACCATTTATTTTTAATTCTATGTTAGAGCATTGTTTGTTTCTTCCGTACTAAATCAATTAATTATTTAAATATTTTTAATTCTATGTTAATTCATTGTTTGTTTCTGGCATACTTCCTTTCATAATCATTTATTTCTCTTCCAACCTTGTTCCACTCTATACTATTTTTTATTTTTTTTTATCTCTTCCATTTATTTTTAAACATAATACACGTTTGCAAAATCGTAATAAATCTTTTTTTGACAGCTATGTACTCTTGTGGAGAATAAAATTTTATTGCTATTTTTGTAATGGAACGGAAAAAAATAAAATATTAATTGTATGCCCCGTTCTCCAGAATCACCTTAAACCCATAACCTCGCGCCCCCCCCTCCCGGAAGCTCTGGCCTCCCCTCCAAGAAGCTCTAGCCCCCCCTCCCAGAAGCTCTAGCCCCCCTTAGAGGCTTGCGCCCCCCCCCCCCCCCCCCCCCCCCCCCCCCCCAAGAAGCTCTGCCCCCCCCCATCCCTCCTAGAAGCGTTGGTCCCCCCTCCTTGAAGCACTTGCCCCCCCCCCTCAGAAGCTCGCGCCCCCCCCTAAAAGCTCGCCCCCCCCCCCCCCCTCAGAAGCTCGTGCCCCCCCCCCTAGAAGCTCGCGCCCCCCCTCCTTAGAAGCTCGCGCCCCTCCCCCCCCCTAGAAGCTCGCGCCTACCCCCCCCCCTTAGAAGCTCGTGCCCCCCTCCCCCCTCCTAGAAGCGCTGCCCCCTCTCCCCTTAGAAGCTCGCGCCCCCCCCCCCCCCCCCCCCCAAGATGCTGGCGCCCCCCTCCCCCAAGGCGTTGGCGCCCTTCCTCTTAGCCACGTCAACCCCCGTGTCAACTCTATATGTGGAATATTTGGTGACATGTCAGACGCGTGGCATCCTAGGTGGCCAAGGTAACTCCCATTTCACCATTTGGATGGTCAACCGTAAGTCTTGGTCAAACGGACCTCCCCTGACCCTTAACGGACGGACGAGCGGACCGGACGGACGGACCGGTCCTTATGTCCCATGAACAACCCTGATTCGCGATGGGAAATGTACCTTTGATCTGGTGTAGCCCAAAGCTCTGAAGCCAAGCAGTCCGAAATACCTCCTCGCAAAAAGGATTCGCACATCGATCGTCAATCCAACAGTGCATCGCAACGCACCAAGGATGATAAAGACACTCACATGGAGCAACTACAATGTCGAACAGCGGAAATCCAGATGCACACATTGCACATGGCCGAATTATAATCTCTTGCACCTCATTGAGGGGTTGCGCGTCCACGATATAGGCGTATGGAGTCCTGGTCAAAGGAATCTTTGATCTCTTTAGAAGAGTCTGCAGTTTCAGTTTCTTCCCTGCAACATTTGCAGTCAACCGAAGACTTGTGGCTCGCAGGCTTTTCTCTTCCTGAGTCGCTTCCTGAAGAGCATTGCTCAATTCCAAGCAGCCCTCATCTTTCGCAGAAATAGCTGCCTCCAGTGTAGAAATATTCCGAATCTCTTCGGAAATCTTATCCTTGACCCACATCTTGAGGACGTCGTTCCCAGACTGCTCGAAGCTGCTCTGCGACGACCGCCACAACTCCACCGCCCCCTTCGCATGTTTTAGGTTTTCCTCTAACCATTGAACTTCTAGCTGATCCTTTAGTCGATTAGCAGGATCCAGACGTTGCGCTTCTAGAGCAGACACCTTCGCCTTCAGAGCATCCACCTCGGTGAGCTTCAACTCGCGCGCTCTATCTGCAAAATGACACTCCTCAACACCAGCATCTATCTCATCCCGAATTCTAACCATTGCCAAGTCAGCGAATGTTTTGAGGCCGTGGCGAAAGTAAACAAAAACCCCATCGTTGCCCTCTTTCGAAAAATCCCCCGTGCTACTTAGAGCAGCGTATCTAGCCCAGTTCATTAGGTTGTGATGACACACTTCGGAGACCAGAGCCCTCGCAAAGCTCTCGGGTATCACGGTAATACTTGGTGTCAACTCACACTGCCAGATCGTAGGTATCAGCTCTAGGGCACGGTCCCTAACACTCTCAGGTTTAGCTTCCAGAAACTTATATCCATGGTCTCGCACCTTCTCACCAAAGACTAAAACCAACTCTTCATCTCGAATGTGGCTACAATCCATTGCTGGATCCAGGCCGACGTTCGGCAAACCTATCTTCTCCGCAAAATACATTTCCTTCTCCGCCTCAGCCATATTGTGCGGACGCCTCGACTATGAAAAAATTAGCAAATACCTCAAAATGCCAGGTGATGGAAATAGAACATATCGATTGCATGGTTGTTTAGGTGAGGCTGGGTTGGATCATTCACTGCTCCAATGTCGAAGATGTCAATTCAATTTTAAAGGTAGGGTTACTAAGTAGCGATTTTGACGTGACAACTTGTAACGGTGTTCAATCAATGAGTTGAATTAGACTATCATGAATTCAGCCAAACAACGTGATCATTCTCCTCCTTGATTATCACCCTCATATTAATTAATATTACGTGAATTCTCGTACCTGTGTTCAAGGGATGTACTAAATTCCACATTACAGGAGTCGTAGAATTACTCCGCCCTCATGGTTGCTTTGATGTTCATGGATACAGTTGTGACAAAGTATATCCCGCTTGAAGGTGAAAAAAAAATCCAATAGCAGAATTGAGCAGCAGCTTATGAGAAAATCGTGAGAAAGGGACCTTCAGTGAAGGAAGATTCAAAGAGCCTGACAGACATACTCAATCCAAGTTCAATCGAAAATTGTTAAACATGTTTCGGAGCCACGGTGGTCTTGTTTCCAGGTCCTTCTAGCAGTGATTAGATAAGTCTGCTTACTGGTCGAATATAAGGGGCTGCCTCGCTCTCAACCTGTATATCCGGGAAAACGAAATTCAACTGTAATATAGTTGATAACGTGAGTCTCAAAATTTGGATTATTAACCATCATCAATATTACTGAGAAGAAAATAATCCTGGCTATTATGGTTATAAAATAAGCACTCAGTATATCTCTATCCCAATAAATTCATTATATCATTATTTCGTATGCACAGTCCACCCTCTAAATGATAATCCATTTATTTGTGGCAAAAAAAAACAAAAAAAAAAATTGTGTACCAAAAAATTGAGCATACCGAAATTTTTGTTGCCTAACAATTTCCTTGCATTGAAATTTATCTACTTTGCAGTTTGTCATTGTAGATTAACAAGTGGCAAATTTCTTATTGGAGTTGTTGGTTGCCTAAAAAGATTGAATTTTTTTTTTTTTCCTTCAACTCTTGAAAAAATTGGTGTATATTTTTCATGCAATTAAGCATGCCATCCGTTGAAAAAACATGTAAATTCAACGAAAAAAAATATTGGTGTACCAATTTATAATAAATTTTTGATTGACCCTAAAGTTGAGGGCCTATCATCATCAAAACTTCAATAGTTTACACTTTTAAACTACAATGGTACACTCAATGAAATAAAAATTGTTTTAGGTCAATTCTCACATCTACTACTACATGCTTTGGGTAAGATATACAAATCTTATATCTTTAAATTAGGCGTTGGAATCAGATTGAATGTTTAAAGGAAATACAAAGTGAAGCAAATTCATCTCAATTATATAATACACTACAAAAAACTTATATTTTCACCTATGTGTATATTATAATGGATAACATCATAGTATGAACCAACTTTTTATGGCATCATATATCTAAGAGAATGAAACGTGGTAATAATCCCAAATTTCATTACAGGTAATATACTTAAACTCATTACACTACAGCTTTAATCAAAAAGTTATCAAATTTTTGGTTAAAATATATTAATTACCTCAAACAACTTCAACTCAATTTGATGACTCCTTAAATTTGATTGTGTCTTCCTTTTTCCGCACTCCATGTCTTCATCTTTTTGTTAATAAGATTTAGGGTGCTACGAACGAGTTCTTGAGAGATACTAGCAAAAAAATATTTAAGATCAACAATGACTTGTATATTTCATACTGTAAAAGTCACACAAGTTTTTTGAAATGTATCTATATCTAAACACAGTAATATTCTAAAATATAATTCTTATGAAAACCTTATGATTTTTAGGTTGCAAAGTCTACTAAAAACATTTAAAAAGAGAAAATAAGTGATCATGAGTCAAAATAGATTGAACTTTAATGAAGTAACTCAATATCAGACGGGGTGCAGCATAAATTGGGGGGAGGGGCAAGCAAATTGAAAAGAAAATCTTAGATTTGAATTCATTCTCTTTCGGGAGCCGTCCTTACAGTAATTCGAACTCGCGACGTGCAAAATCTAGATTTACTGATACACGTCCAATGTCATTAAGATCGCGGACTTCGAATCAAACTACGATGTTGGGGTTCTAATCGCGCTAGCGCCAAGCCATAGCACGCGGATAGGATGTCTAACTGTTGACAAAACTCTGCATTTCAAAACAAAAAATCGATATTCAATATCCCGCAACAATGAAAGAGACTTTGAGGAACCGAATTACATAGAGGAATCTGACATTTTATTTCAGATAAGTTCGGACGCGTTTATATTGTCGTCTGTTGGCGCCAGTGCCGGATAATGTGCAAACCCTTAGTATTCAGAAAATACTACTGACGAGGCCACGTATCCAAATCAACCTCGAATGGCCTTCGGACTCATAATTCTATCTTACAATGATATTTCATTATGCTACTACTTGACAAACTCATGTCCTCAACGAAACATTGCAGGGTGCGTGCTCATGGGATTGTCTCCTCAGTTTCTTAAATTTCCATTCAGATGAAAGGAAATATACTTTACGTTAGAAATTGAATACTCATGTCACATTCCTAATACTCTCAGATTAAGATTTTAAACACTGTACTAAAGAGGGCCAGGACATATATAAATGATAGCATCCTGAAAGCTGGTAGGACTCTTGTGGCGCCGGCGCCAGTACAAAGTCAGTAAAGAACATCACTAACGCCATCGACGGTTGGTATTCGAGACTGAGTGTCTTCTGAACTGCTCCAAAACCATTTTGTGTTCCCAAGCCCAGTGGTGACCCCTGCTCCGTGTTCTGAAAGCATTGCAAGCAATGAGTGGTGATGAGTAATTAATAGTAGCTCTTCATGCACGAAACAATAAGATCATGCTTGCAAACTGAAAATTGGACTGTCGATATCAGAATCACGTATTCAAGTAACTTAGTAGGTACCGCATAGAGCAGTCTATGATAATGTCTAGCTACCACGAGATAAGTACTTAGTTATTAAGCGACAATGAGTAGTTCCGAGAGTGAGTTGTCATTGATATTAGGTTCATGATAAAATCATAATTGTTGCATTTGAGCATTCTCAACGGGTACCATTTCAATGTGACTTGTTGATCTCTCCAGTTAAATCGAGCTAGTACCCTAGCCCCCACACTCTGCATTCATCTAACCAGTGCCAGCGTCGTAGCGAGACACTCTGATTACACTCTGTATCGGACAGCCCCACGCTCTGCATTCGTCTAACCAGTGCTAGCGTTGTAGCGAGACACTCTGATTACAATCTGTATCGGATATTACCTTACCTCTGTCGCATATCTCACACAATGGATCCGTAGAAATTGGAGGAGTTTTATGCCAGACGAATCGGTTTGCCAAACGTTGGTTTGGATCCTTCCAAGGATTGCCACCACGTTCGGGATGATGAACTGACCTGGATGTTCGGGGAGAAAAAAAGGTACATGGGATACAATTTTCTAGAGGCAAAATCGCCGAGAGTGAGAGACCGCGTGAAGGAGTTGCTTCCTCCGATCTGGCAGTCGCCGCTAAAGGCGGATGCGTGTTATATTCCTGAAATTTTTGCTAGGGCTGTCGTTTCTGAGGTTTGCCACCATACCCAGATGAATTGGGCCAGGTATGCGTCTCATCGAGGCAAGGTCAGCGCCAAAGACGGGGAGGGAGAATATTTCTACGGTACGAAGGGCCAGACCAGGTACGCTGATTTGGTGATAAGGAGGATTTCAGAGGAGATAGTGTCGACGGAGGAGGAGCTTCAACACACATCAGCGGCGGAGCTCAGTCAGAAGCATGAAGTGGAGAATCTGAGGGCAAAGCAGCCACAAGATCCAGGGGAACAGTTAAAGGTACAACTCGAACTTCAATCATTGAATGGCAAATTACTTTCTGCGACTGGGTTGGTGGATAGCTGGCGGAAGTCGCGCGCGTCGGTCGAAGAATGCGGCAGTGAGGATCTAAGCCTCTGGTACGAGCAGCAAATCGAATGCGAGGTCAAGGTTATTGCAGCCCTGGAGGACAGCATACGTCGTCTGAAGGAGGAGAGCCAGGACTCGGCCACTGAATTGCTCGAAGCTTCCGAGGAGGAGAAATCTCTAAGCGCCATGAAAATGTGACAGACTGTGGACGTCGAGAGAAGGAAGAGTCTTTTGCTTACAGTTCAAACAAGAGCAAACATCGCATTGACCAGGACTCCTAGCCCAATCATCGAAGAGAAGGAATCAACCCCCGAGACTCATGAAATCGTTATCGAGCCGTGTGCGTTATGTAGGTCTGGATTACCGAATTTCGATATTGTTGTTGCACCATGCTTATGCATTTATCACCCTTGGTGCGTCGGGATGCAATGCTGGTTAGAAGAGAACTGCGCAAATCCGTTCCGTAAGGACAAGTTCCCTGAATCCTGGTTGCGGAGTTTCGGGCTCTACAGAATGGAAGGTATGTCCAGTAGTACTAATTGTTTCCCTGGAGTATGTTTGTTTTTCCTTCTCTGTTAGCATGGTTTTCAGATTATGTTTACTTAGAAGTTGGATCTGATTGGAAACTTGCTTACATACTAGTTTTTTTGTAGAGCCATGTGAAACGAATCAAACCGTTAACGAACAACGCAGCAGCAATAAACGGGCCCATCTGAACTCCGACGTTGGCGGCGTTAACTATATGCGGAAGGCAGAGTCCCCTGGGACCTCGAGAAAGAATCCGAAAAGAGGCAGCAAGAATTCCAAACATTGCAGCAAAAATCCTAAGCGTCGTGGAAGAAAGCCTAATCGACAAGGTATGTTCAATGGACTACCTTTACAAATATGATTAAATGAATGGATATGTATTCGAATCTTCAAATTATTCTCAAAGTAAACAGCAGGGATTTCCAATTACCATGTCAGTCGAATCTCACGCTTATCAGGTCGTAATCTGGATAGAATAGTGTGATGTCGAGATAAGGGATGTAAGAAGTATCGGATTTGGCGCTGGTGCTAACACGTTCCACTGGTCTCCCATAAACTGACATTGCACATTTCTGACGGAATTTCAGTTCTAATCTGGGTGTTTCTTGTGGCTGCGGACTAGACTTTGCTTTCCGAATCACATAAAGTTCTTCCGTACATAATTACAGAGAAAAGTGCATTCATTCTAAAATTTCTTAATATGCTTGTGATATTCTACTATTAGACGATCACAATCGAGTCATCATAGCGAAGTGAACATTAACTTTAGTGTTAAATTCGAATTTTAAGTTCAGTTCTTTTTTTGCAGACTAGTGTCGCAGAAATTCAATATTCAAATTTCTGTCGCATAAAACTCAACATAATTACAGTTCAATATTATCTTATGTCGAGGTCTGCAATAATTCCGCGTTGATGCCAAAATCTTAAATCTCTGATACGGTTTGTTTCCAGATTGGAGAGTTTACTGATCCAATTTTAGTCTCGTGAAGTATAACAGAGTATAATGCAGTTGTATTTTCGTCTGTTGCCGAGGATTGTAGAGATTTTGGTGTGATGGTTAGATTTGAAATCATTGTTTTTTTCGGAATGGAGAGATCAGTTTCGAAATGTTTTCGTTTCCTTCTTTGTTGTTTTCGTTTCCTTCCATGCTCTTTTCGTTTAGACTATCTATTCCAGTTGTGGTGCAGTGAAGTTTTACTTATTAACATTTTCAATTCTTTCCTTGTTGAGCTCCTTTGGACTTCTGCGTTAATGCCAATATTTTTTTGTTTTATTTTTTTGACACAAATAAAGGTTTGACCTTTATTGCAAGAAGAAACAGTGGCACAAATGCCAATATTTTAGATCGTTGCCATTGTTTCTTTTCAGATTGCAGACGACTATTTTGAGTTCGGTTCAAATACATCCCGATTGTTGCCTTTTAAGAAATCAAAAATGCACTACGCTTATAATTCCATATATAAAAAATTCAATGTGCAACCGATGGTAAAATTAAATGAATCCTGTCCTAACAGTGCAATGATCTCTGTGTAGAAATGAGTCCGGAGGACCGTAAAGAGTAAAATGTGATCCATTCACTTCACTTTTCATCAGGTTCAGGACGCTTGAGAAACCAATTGCACCTATGTCTATTATGTTACAGCATCCTGTGAACTACGTGTCGGTCACTACATTTGTGATAAATATTGCGATGCCAGATACTTCTACGCGGCTTAGAATAGGTTATGTAATAGCAGGCTGCGAAGTATTCAGATCTCATGTTCAACTTATTTGACCTTCTGGACAGAACATTCGGTAAACATGCGGTTCATAAATATCTATAATCGGATCAGATACTCAAAAACTACATCATAATTTTTGTTCTTTATTTCTAGAGAAAATAGTTTCTTTATGACCAGTACAAAGCGAGAGAGAGACGTAAATTTGATTTAAATTTTTTCTTAATTTCTGAAACAAATGCTATCCTTATTACGACAACGAAATCTGATTCTGAATTGCTGGATAGTTTAAAACGTTGGGTAAACAATCCGTGGTTACAGTGGATTGTATCCTTAATGTTGGAGCGACGACTATTATATGATAATGAATCCTTCATTGTGGGAATAAAAGGTTCCAGTAGAAATTTTTTTTAAATAAAAAATATTTCAAAAAGTTTTCATTTCGTAATAAAACGGATTTTATTTACTAGCAAGAACAGAATTGGATGCCTAAATAAGGTGGAATTGCCCAAGCACGGTTTCTCCCAGGAGTAACTTGATTGAACACAAAACATGACACACATTGCTTATTTTCAGTTACGATGTTCCCATTGATTCACTGTCCGAATGTCAATTTTTGGTTTAGAACGTACTTTCAAACAAAAATTAGATTACTGCTGCATATTTCTGTTAAGGAATTGCAAGAAAATTTTAGACAATCTAATCAGGTGATTCAGATTCTCCAACGTCAAATAACGAGAAGAAAATAAAATACGAGGAGACCACTATCTTTTAAAAATGTGATGCATTCATTCGATTATTTCTCCGTGTTTGTAAAATATTGTTTTTCAATTTTTACCAAGGTGATTAATTATCTTTACAAAACTTCAGCTCGTCTTCCTACACAGAGGGTGAGTCTGTACCACTTACATAAATATCAGTACGCACGCCGGTTGGCGCCTGCGCCAGTTGCCAGGATTCTGAAGCCTAGAAACTTTAGGTAGAACGAGATAGTTTGAAAATTGCATGGATGCTGTGTGACCTTGGATATAAGGCCTCGCTCGACTAGGAGAGAGAGTCTTAATTTACAGGAGTAGAAAAAAGAATCCCTACTTAGCATGTACAAAATAATAAGGTTTGTCATTCGATTCAGTTGTACATGATGAGACTATGCTTCATGGTTATAGAGGAACACAACCATTCGTTAAGGTAGATCGATGGCTCAATCCTGCTTCATAGAACTGCTTCTTGGCCTATTTCATGTATTTTAAACAAAGACGAATTGATGAGGAATCTAACCCAGGTAGTTTTATATTTTATCCAATTATATGATTGACTCCTTTAGATTAATAGGTCATGATTGTTTTTGTATAACAATTTCAAAATATTAATACTTTGATTCTTTATAAAATTCGAGATTATTATAATATTTCTGAAAAAGGAAATTCAACGAAACCAATGCAAGTTATTTGATTATGATAGTATTTTTGGAAAAGGTGGTATATGGAAGGAGATAACATATCTAAGCAAAATCTTCTACAATGTAGGCCACATTGGTGGAGTTGTAAAGGACAGAAAACTAACAAAAACTAATCACTGATGGACGAATGATCCCAACTACCACTACTGGAGCCATACTCACTCATTTCTCTTTTATTTATTTTTTGCTTTATAAACTGCATATTTTAATTAAATAATTTAATGATTAGTTTTATGATGAAAATATTAAAATATTAACATTAACAAAATTTAACTATTACAGTTGGGATTTTTTTTAAATGATAAATTGGCTTAGCTAATTGGGTCTAATAATTATTTAATGATTAATGATTTTGTATAAATGGATTTTAACATCCATATTCTTTAATTTTGATATTTTTGAATTTTATTTATTTTTAACTTTATATTGATGTTCAAATAAGAGATAGAAAAGCCAAAATTCAATAAGAGCAACATTAACTACCTTAACCAAAATTACTTAACAGGCTATTGGTCCAACTAGACCGATTGCCCTTATTCAAATCCTTCTCGCCTCATTCATTGATTTTCGAAGGCCTTATGTTGTTTAACAAAATTTCATGAAAATTGTATTCTGTTTATAATATTTAATTTAAATAACTAATATTTATGTATACTCAGATTTTCTCCTCAAAATAATAATCTCAGTTAACCATCAAAAATCGTAAATTAATGATACCGTAGAGCTAATATAAAGAGAAAATATCAAACAACAGAATAAAGATGAATAACGCCTCAAAAGAGTATTTGCAAGACTACGATCATCATTTAATTTTTGATTTATTCATTTTCCTCATTTTCCCTCAATGGACAAGTAAAAAAGGCGCTCATGATTGCCAAATAGAAGAAGGACCTAATAAGAAGAGAAGAAAGAAAACCAGAAAGAGAAAAGAATAACGTTCCCGCAAGCCTACGCGCACTCTTTCACTACGCACACAGAAAAACATTCCAGAGCATCCTCTCACTGCGCACTCTGAAAAACCTACTTCCAATTGTTAAGTATTCTGATTTTTGACGATTAAGTAGAGCACAGCAGGTCATAGATATTATGAAAGTAATTAGTCTTAGATAAGACCTTCACAATTTGCACGATTCATTTGTAAAGTTTCTAAAATGTTTAATTTTTAAAATAAACTCCAACTTTTTTACAAGTGAATTTTGTTATTATTTCACATTGTATGCTTCGTTTGATTTTGCTTTATTAACTCAATTTAATTCGTTCCAATTTTTTTTAGTATCTTATTATGATTTAAAACAAATTATGTACATTATTAAAAAATCATAATGCCATATAAAATAAATAAAGTCTTTTGACGCGTTAGAAGAAAGTCTTGTGGTCTATGTAATGCCAAGAATTAAAATGTGTTTATAAAAGATTGAACATAATATTTTTTTTAAATATTATTATTAAATTTTTTAAAAAAAACTTTAAGATTTAAACAAGATTGTTTGTACATTTAAATTAAAGTTATGTCATCCATAGATGAGTTTGTGATGCTGCAAGCCCCCAATGAGAGGATTCAGTTATTGGTCCATCGTGTGGTTATCAAAGGCTTGAGAAGTATCTTCTTTGTACATGTTTTGAAGACCACTCTATGAGATACTATGTGAGAGTTTCATCGCTTGCAATAAAATTGATTTGCATATAGCACAATTAAATTCTTTAAAAAGTTTCATGCTTTAATTGATTTGGCCTTGTATTATGAAATTTTTGATATTTTTTATGAACATATTAAATATATTCGTTTTCCGTAAAAAGATTTTTATTGTTAGGATATTATGATCTTACTGTCTTTTATCTAAATGAACTTGTGTCTTTTATTCCACATGTGTTCTATATTAAGAATGTGTAATTGTACTAAATTACAAATTTTAATTAAATGTAACAACCATTTGAGTCTTTATATAAAGTTTAACGATCTTTGTTGTGTTGTTGTCAAGATAATACGAACATCACAAAACAACAAGTTTTACTATAAGACATTAATCATTTGAATCAACGTGCCGTTCTTTATGGAATTGGCAGTCATTTGACTCGAACGCTTGATCCTTGTCGTAATCCTTGTATGATTTGTGATAGTAGGTGTTTTTGCAATCCAGGTTTTCATATTTGCATATGATGTTTAAGAGGTTGATTATCTGCAGTCATGCGAGACAAAATGATGTTATAAACTTAAAATATTGAAGCTTGTTTTGTAAACTAGACTTTACAAACATGAATATCGTTAAACAACATTGAATGGTAATTGCCAAGCTGCAACTTTTCTTAAAAGTGACGACAGAAATTGCGCGTGTAGGCTTGGAATTGCAGCCGTACGACCTTTTTAAGAATTAATTTAATATAATGTACATTAAGTCTAATTAATTGGTTCGAATAAATACAATTCTGAAACTGTCCACTTTGGCGGTAATATGTATATGAAAAATTTATTTAAAGTGTTTTTACGTCGTTCTTAATAATCATTTAAAAGAACTTTGTTGCGTTTGCAATTAATATTTAAAAAGCCTTTAAGTAATACAAATTTTTAGAATATTTAAATTCAATTTAAAATCGTTTAAGATCAAGCACCTAGTTTCAATTTTAAAGTTTAATATAATAATATTGTGGTATTAGTTGCTTGCATTCCTTCGTTGAATGCGAATGTTTTCAAACAGAACGATTATCAGATAATAATGTTCATAAATAATTAAACAAATAATATCTTGTTTCTTTGTTAGATTCTACAAATTAATATTTTTAACTTGCGACGTTTTTTTAAGTATAAAACCGTAAGATCTTTTTTTAGTATGAAACCGATCTTTTGGAGAACTTATAGGCATATAGTCAATTCTAAAAAGCAATACATTCAAGCATATCTAAATAGAAATCCTAAAAACTAAAATTTCAAAAAAATTATAAGTATTTACTTGTATTTATATACTACTAAAAAAGTAAAAAAACTATGATGCAAAAACTCAATCATGTAGAATTAAAATTACAATAATGAGTAAGTGACCTCCACTGTTTTGGCTTCAATATAATAATTTTTTTCCACGCTCATCCAGTAAAAGGACAGCTTTTTCGCGGGCCCGCTGTAGGGTGCTACTACAGATATATAGGCAGAACACGTCGTTGTGTAGACCATAAGTCAGGTCGTTCTGTTTAGCATCTTCGAGAGGATGCTAAACAATTGTCAGGATGAATGAAAAATACAGTTTCAGAATAGTAACTGCTCTTTTAAATAAGAATTGAGGAAATTTTTTTAATGAATGAATTAGAATTATGTATTCTAGTAAAGTCATCGAGCGGAGCGAGGAGCGTTTGACTAAGGGCAACGGATTCGATAGGACCCGTTGACCGTTACGTCTTCAAAGGGTAATATTTAGAGAGTGTAATACACCAGGGTAGCAAGGCATAATGTAGGCGAAGAATGTAAAATTCTTATCTGCGTGGGTGCTCTCCGTCGATGAACAAGACTGTTTCATTAATACAGGCCCTGAGAACCTACTCAGTCATATTTTATTTTATTTAATATGAATAATATTTTTTAACAAATCGAAGTCATTCATTTTCTTTTAATTACTTATATGTTTTGAATAGTATAATTAATTGGTTTTTTAATACAGAAATTTAAATATGGTTTTTTCCATGATAATTTTTTGATTTTGATACCTTTGAGTTTTATTTATTTTTAGCATTGTCTAGATGCATATAGAGGCTTTTAAACCCAAAATCCAATAAGATTAATCCTAGTTACCCCGCAATCTTTGCTTTGAAGTCAAACCTATTTACCTTGCAATCGCCGTTTTGAGATGCAAAAAAAAAAATTAAGAGTTAAGAACTAATGATGAAGATGATCCATTTCAAATTTATAACTCATTTTTTAAAAACTAAAAAATAGTTGATATCTTTTTTTAATTAGATATCATTTGATGAGTAATTTCTTTCAAATCAAATTAAATACAAATCTTACTTTGCCAATTCTTAATGTCTAGGTCTATCAAATGAATAAAAGCATATTAAGTTTTTTGTGATAAGATTGCTTATTCCAGTAATTTATGTGTAATGAGAGCATAATAATGATTTAAAGCATAGATCTTGATTTAAAGGATAAGATTGAATTAAACCATAAGAGCGATGAAAAGGCCTAAAACTGATATCCAGCATGATAATAATACAAAGCCTAATAGCGAATGTAAGAAGGATTTTTTTTTGGAATTTTCAAATTCGTGAGAAACTTTAATGCGGTTGACTTTTATCCAAATGTTGCCTACTTTGTGTGCTTTAATATTCCACACATATTCAACCTCTTGAATTTCTTAATAAAACGTAGAAGTTGATTATAATTGCATGATGGGTAAGAAGTTGTCAAGCTTCTCGCTTTTTAAAAGTCTTCCAATTTTAAATTAAAAAAAAAAACTATTTTTAATAAAGGAAAGGTCCGAGAGAAAGGTATGGAAAATACTAATATCTACAAAAAATATTAAGATTTGGCAACGGCAAATGTTGTTTATATGATTTTCCGATTGTTTGATAAAATAAATTGTGTCATAAAACGTAAGTGATGAGCTAGAGAAGGGTTTTGGTCCTCGGATTAGAGCATCTCCACCAACAAACAAACACGCACTGTAAGCGACGAAAAGGGCCACTGTAGACCTGTATGGCTCTCCACCAACGGACTTTTGGAGGGGCCTCAATGGTCAAGGCCTCTATACATATGACGAGGCACTGAATTAGAGTGGAGCTCTTGAGTGTCTCCTTAAGCAACTGTAGAGCTCATTTATAGTTCATTTATTCAATGTAGCCGAAAGGAGAAGTGAGTGCTTGGTATAGGAAAGAGAGTCTATGAGGTGAAACACTATAGCCAAGATGGGAGAGACGAACACTGTAGCCAAGATCTGAGATCACAAGTGCCAGGTGCCAAGTGCGAGGTCGCACTTGGTGGGGACAGAGCCACACTGGTTGCCCATGCCTCTCCAACCCGCCTTGAAAGCACCGCAAATGGTGGAAATGCTCTTATATCTTTCGAAACGAGACAACGCTCAATTCTGCTCATTCGAAACAAAGGTTCAAATTATACCGACTGTTAATTTCCAAGATTAGTTCATGCCTTACAAAGTGAATAGTGATCATAAGCAGCTCCATGAGCTCGTTAAGGATTTTAAATAGCCAACACTTATTGTTATCTTTCTTTCAAAAATGTGTGATATGTGCTAGTCATTTAATGGCACATTGATCCAGACGTAGCCTTTCTACGAGATTTCTCGTTAGATCTGCATCAGGGTCCGGTTATTGTACTCGGCTACTAGCTCAACAAAATTGAAATATTAATCTTATTCAAAAGAATATTATACATAAACCACATCGATGACAAGTGAAAGATCAATCTTGGACATTCTATAATCAATCTGCAATAACAAATCGGAAGAAATAAGCTAGGGTGCTCAATACACTTAGGCACGTACACAACAGTCGCATGAATTTGACCATGTTGAGCTTCTATCATGTGCTAGTTCTACATATCTTGCCCTAGTACCGCCGGCGCCATTGCAACAGTTTTCTTGATGTGATGCTTAAATTAACCTTCGAGGTGGTTCTAATTGGAAGGACTCTGAGAAGCAGATGAACTTGAAGCGATTCTTAAACGGCTCCTCTGTAAAAGCTCTTGGCCGAACTAAAGCAACATGGCTTCTTCACTTCAGTGTTAAAATTTTTGCTGTTGAATCCGATTTGATTCCTTAATCATAAAAGAACACAAATGTTCAAGCATTGGATCGTTATCTGAACTTAGAAAACCAGGTCTGAGTAAACTAAAAATGTTTCATTTTACCGCAGTCTACCAGTGTCGACCTATTCATATGGAAACTAGTAATCCTGGGAAGGGCGACTAACTATCATCTTACCATCTACTTCCTCGTACTTCCTCTCAATATGGGTGGTACCCAACCAATTGTACTGGCGAGTACAGCTGATGACGAATTGGTAATGGGATTATCGATAGAGGGAGTCTACCGTATGTTGCTCGAAAGGTCCTCCACTTGACTGGTGGTGGCCTTTCGTCGCTTATATGTAATGATTTGCTGAGAAATACGCCCTGTGTTGACCAAAATTTGTCGCCTGTCGATCATATCATCGTGATTTACGAATTCGACTCCTTTGGTCTTCGGCTGCGGACCAGACATGGACTGGACTTCGTCATGGTCGACTGGATCGAGCAAGTGCTTGGACGGCGCAATTGACACTGGAACGTGATCCATTCGTGACCTACGTCGCTTGTACGTGATAACAGTGACCTCCTTCAACTCTTTTTGTGTCACTTGAGGTACCAACTTCATTGCGCAAGGTCGCTCTGCGGAGTCGCCCGACGGGGACATCAGCACAATACCTTGACCCTGGTTGAGTTTGCTATCCATCGATTAAACAAAATGACAACACAAGCTTGAGAACTAGACCTTAGAGATCGGTATCTTATCAACCGAAATGAGTTCGGAGTACGTTTTATATACGAGCAGTTCACATGATCGAATTGGTAAAGGGTGACATTGAGATAACAAATTTTTTGACGGTTATGAGCAAATATATTCTCGTATACGATGCGTAGATATGGCCTAATAATGATGGAGTATTTGAAGTTGTTCCAGGTTGCAAGAATAGGATGGTTGTAATTATGCATTTCTATCTCTCTGATTGACACGGAGGAGCGGTAGATATTCTGTTGGCTGGATGTCATTAAGACTTGTAACTTTCACTGAGTGGCCATTATTCCCGATCCGTTTCACACGCGTGTTCTGGATGCCCCTGGTGTTCTAGCCGTTCAACGAAAGCAGTATCGTATGTATCACTAGTTCTAGGCATTTAGGACTATGTAGTATGGTGTCTCCACTAACGCTGTTTCTCGAGCCTAGCCACAAATTTAGAGTACAATTAGAGCATTTGATTGAAATTGGGTTCATTGACGTATATGTGGTTACATATACGGTTGTAGAAATAGAGGGTAAGTGATCCCTCTGCATTGTAGTATTCCTAAGTGGGTGTGATGGTTTCCCAAGTTACTTGGCTCAGAAGTCCGAAGACTGATGAAACTCTAGACCTTTCTCTGATGGAGGTTAAATTCCTAGTTATTTGAAACAAAATTCCTTCATTTGCCAAAATAAATATAAAATCTAATCTTCGGGTGGACTAAAATTTCATGGTGGAGATTACTTTATGTATGAATATGACTCGGTGCTTAGAACTCAATGCGATCATAATATTCACTTTCATGTCCAAAGCAGAATCCAGGTATGCATTAGAACTTCGTAATACACATCATGCTATTTATCCGTAACAGTCCTTAAGTGGACTTCTCGGAAGATAAACAATGCTGCAATGGAGTGACGGGCCTTATTCACCCCTGGATGAGAACTAAAATATGTCCGACGACCGATCTTCCTTTTTTTCCATTTTTATATTTTTGGGTTGACTTGAAGGAGAAATCGATTGCAGATAATAGTTTACAAGGCCCTCATCAGGCAAAGCCTAGGGCCAGGGGTTACCAGGAAACGAATGGGCATTCTAATGGTCTAGCCTGTTTCCAACTACTAGACAGACCGTCTCTAATGCAAGTGATGTTTCTCTCAGTCTTAGCTGGATCAAGAATTTGGGCCTCCTTAAATTTAGCCAGCGTTTCCAGCCATTCCACTCTACCATATTAATGTGAGGAGTCCCAAATATTACCTTTGATTCCGTCGAATGATCAATATGTCCCATCGAAGACTAGTTAGTTCAAAAAAATCCAGCATGTCCAGAGCGCAATACCCCTTAACTGTTTCCAAATTCCAACTATTCCCATTTTCCGAAGGACGACCGCTCTTTGATTGTCCACACTCTAGGAGCGGGGGGTACATACATTGTGTGAAATGATACGTGCTATTGTCTTATGCGTTCTTAGAATAGGTACATGATTGGTAATAAAAATTCCAACCGAATCATATTTATAGAACAGGAAAACATGGAGTTTGTACCTCTGGTACTTAGATATAAAACTTTGCTCCTCTAACTTCTTTTATATCTGGCCAACTTTTGTATATATTTTTGACGTTTCCTCTACATTGGGCTGAATCACTAATGTCGATGTCGAATGAATCGAAGAATTGACCTAGTTCGTACTTGATCAATGCTTCTGGTTATTGTCATTAGTATCATCCTCGTCGGATATACTACTCCAGGATATGTTTGATTCTAAGGAAATAGCCTCGCGGGCTTCATCTGGTATTGACGGTTGAGCCGACTCTGGGATACCAGAGTGCCGTGTCCATACTTTCGATTCTTCGAGATTACGTGATTTTAGAGGACTATTTTTGGGTTTCCAGTTGCTCATGTTAAATCTAACTTTCAGATTCTTCACTGGGATGTGACTTGCTGTGCTCCCTTGTAACTTACGATCCCTTAATTCCTGGTACGCACGACTCCTGAGACCATTTGTCAAGGGAATCCGCTCAAATGAACTGCGACCATGTCCACTCGTAACTCCTTGTGAGTAAGCCGCAAGGTTTGCAATGATGAGAACCACTTCGTGTTCAAGCTCGGATACTCTGTCTTCTGAAGGTAATGGAACGTCCACTTCAATCGTCTTGCAATTGCATTTTCTGATCGCAGAGTCCGAATCCATCGGACGCTGTTGAAGGTAACTTGGAAACGATTGTGCAAGTCGGGTTTACGCGCAGGGTGAGAGCGCTCGGTCTTGTTGTCTAGCGTGGTGTCAATCCGTAATAATCTCTTCTCAATGCCGAAAACTTGATTGAGCTTCTACAAAAAGACAGGTTAGTGAAGTCCGAGAGGGTTCGCTTGCCGCCGGCGCCGATAAGGAGTATGATATCAGTGAACGAATAACTGGTGGTACATTGATAATGTATCATCCAGTGCTATTACCTGCTTGACAGTGTTGTCGGCGTAGTGATGGCGCCGGCGCCAATAGCGTCCTCTAGACAGGAACGAAGCAAGGGATGTGCATGGAATCATGACGCATAAAGAATACAGGACTTTATGAATCTACTACAAGTTCAAGTTCTACTAATCCAATCTATACAGAGGTGATACCCATATCTGCCCGGTGGATGCCTTGTTCATTGCTTTTCGTGATTTCGATAGAACATCTCTGATTTGTCGCAGTTCTGTGATTGATAGCATGTACATCGGAGCCTCAAGTTCACGGGTTGTGAGTTTCTGACTTTTTTTACAGTGGATCCAAATTGGTTTAGATTCAACAAACGCATAGAGATTGTTTTTGAAATTCAGAGATGGATCGTACCTCGCAAACAGCTGATGTAGGGGGTCAAATTGAACTAGTGAATATCCTATTCCAGAAATTCTCAGATTGCGTGAGTGTGACGTGAACTCTGGGATCTAAAAGAAACATGCACCAAATTCAGAGCTATTTTACCTTGTCCACTCGATTCAATTTGATATTGTTCAGCTTCCGAGTATGCCAGTCGCCATGCGGCCCATTCCACTGTCTCTTCAACTATTGTTTTCCACGATGACGATGTCGCCCAGAGTGCTCGAAGTCTGTTTAAAACATCGTACATTTCGAAGATATCGCTACAGGCCGGCTTTCCGCCTTTATCCAGTGGAATTTGTAGTTTCGGAAATATTTCTCGGAGAACAACTTCGTCGGGCAATCCATCAATGAACGACATGAAGAATGATTTAAGGAATACAGAAAAAAGAGCGAGGTTGGACAATGGATGTCTGAATTGTCCAGTTGGTGTGCAATTTATATGATGAGTCAAGGCGTGTCTCATGAATCTGTTATGTAATGGCGCTGGCGCCAAACGGTCAATTCCAGTATTCCCGTTGAACGTCCCTTAGTTCTTTTTCCTTCAATTTAGCACAGAAAACTTATGCAAATCGGGTGCAGTCTTTCAATGACATCTTCAAAACTCTCATTATTATCTCTCTAGACACTGATATGGTGACGGCCTTCCAATATCACTATCACTTATGTCCTATTGATGACTGAGAAGCAGATATTCAGTCATTAAGTCTAAGAGCGGCACCCCCCTACAAAAGGATTGTACTAAAAAAGTTTTCTTTTTCAAATGGCGGCATTCTGGAGTTAAGATATCCGTGATCAAATAACAGGTAACCGGCTATGGATTGATTCAGATCTCGGTTCATCGAACCCAGAAGCAGAGTTACAGTTTCATTTATAGTACCCTGATTATTGCCCTGCAGATGAAGTAAATCTGCCGCAAACCCTCTATGTAAAGATCTGTATAAATGGAATGTCATGCCATTCTCTTGTATCATTCCGATCTTTCCGTGAAAGTTTGCTGCTGTTGATCATCCTAGTTTTTCCTTGGCCTTTTCTTATTGGTATAATTATCGTGTAGGCAAGTTTTGGTTCACCCAGCAAGGTACACAATGTCTTTTATTTGTCATAGTCTTAACCCTACTTCGCAGTTCGTATTTGATAGCAGCAGCATGTTGACGCCTGCGGCTGGTGACATTCTACTTCAAAAGCTTACACCAGTGTCGACTGTGGACTACTCACTGTATGTGGCCCCAGAGGACTGGTCGCTAAACCACAAGACCTGGCTCTTGAAAGTATTCTCATGCCCAGTTACCTACAGCAAAGGGAGGGTGCCTCCGGATGGATATCCCATTCGAATGAGATGTTTGATGCTATTAGTGTGGGAGGAGGGTGCAGGTTTCACGGATAGTGCGGGGGGTGGGATTCTTATTCCCGACAACCATTTAAGCGCCCCTGTTGGAGCCGATGGGTCAGAAAGCATAGAGATTGCCCCAGACGCAAATTGTGTTGCCATGGCGTTTGTCGAGCCTTTTCGCCCAGAGGGTCCAACATTTCTGAGAGTGGACTTCTGGAAAGAATATTACCTGCGAGACGAGTACTCGAAGTTGCTTGTCTTATCGGTTGTCGACTCCCTGTTTTCAACAGGGGAGGGTGTTCGAACTATCAAGTCAATGAGGAAGGACGGAGGACGTTGGACCCATGGTGGTGAAATATCGGCGCCAGTAACGATAGTTAGTCCTGATTCCGTTAGAGAGCTTCTGTACACTGAATTGTCGCTTGCATGAACCAGGCTCACGCAGATTGCGACCTTGGACCGCTGAATTGAATGCGTAGAGGTTGGTCAATCAGACATCACATATGGTGTCCTAGAGCAGTATACCAGAGAGGATTTTGGTTATAAATGCTTATAGGAATTCAGATAGACGGATGAAAACTTGTTCAAGGTTTGGTATGATCCCACTCTATAATACGTCATGCATAATGTAGGCGCAAATCGAGTTAACTAATAAATAAAAGAGGAATTCTATATCTCTAAATGGCTTGGTCTGTAATTTATGAATCGTTCAACCATTTCCTTGCATTGTTGTTAACATAGGTGACTTAAATTGCATGCCTATAGAGGGCTTGGTCGGGAAGTTTGAGCAGAGAGCATTCCTTTGGATCTTCAATTATGAACTGTACTCAACTCATAACTCAGCAAAAACTCATGAACTCTTTACAGACGCAAAAATTTGCTTGACGCATCAAGCTACAAAGGATCGAAGAATGCAAAACTTACTATGTTTTCCATTTTACGACTAAGTAAGTGTCAGTTGTCGACACTACGTGCCATTTGTTTCGTTACATTGATATGTTTTGATTGATATAGCGCCGGCGCCATTCAATTGCTCATCTACTTGCTGGCCATGTGATGCAATGACCAAGTCTATCTGTGTTCCTACAATAATCTAGTCACGGCTACTTAAAGATCTGAGGTTCAGACAAATCGTAACATTGTCTGCAAATTAAGTTCAACCCATCCGGTGTTGTCACTTGTGTGTTTGCCACCTTGGGTTTCCTCCCGTGGATAATACAATAGCCCGTCGGATTCGCTGGAGTTCAATGAATGAGAGCGTATTCCATCGAGGAAGTTCTTGCCTACTGGGAAGTAGTTGGTATTGCTTGCAGTGTAGTTGGGCAAAGCAATTGATATTGTCTTTGAGGTTCTGAACCTCGTCTGCCTTGAAAAAGAGTGGATGTGTCGGATCCATACTGTCTGCGCTTAGAAAGAGTGGTTGTGTCGGATCCAAACCGAGTAAGGAACAACCTATCATGACCATACAAAATCATAAGAATTCGTTAGTATGTCAACCTCAAGTTTTCCACTGCTCATGCGCTATGAAGCCTTTGGGTTTGATATCTATCTTACCATGAACACCAGTAACCGCAGGGGCCCAAGTCTGAACCGCGTAAAGTTCTGCCTCCCAGCGACCAAGCCGCCACGCAGCCCATTCCAATGTCTCTTCGATTTTTGATTTCCAAGTGCTAGACGTGGCCCATAGCCGTCGAAGTCTATGAAGAATGTCCACGACTGTGGCATGGTCACATTTTATCCTTGACCAGCGTTCACACAATGGCACTTGCAACTTGGGAAAAATGAGACTCTCAACTATCTCATCGGGGAGTCTCGAAATAAACGACATTCGTGAGTGGAATAAATTGCTCTCTATGACTAGAAAACCTGGTTAAGTGGAATAGTTCGCTCTCAAAGACTGGAAGACCTCTTTTTTATATTGCTGATGACTGCAGTTCATTCACGTCACATTCACGAGAACTTCTTTAATGAGTTGGCGCCGGCGCCAAACGGTTAAAATCTATTGACAGGACAAATGCACCATAAAATCTCACGCTTTACTGGTTCTCTTTGGGGATGGTTTGAATTACCCCGGCGTCAGGGTCTCCTTAGCCACGAATCATTATATGGAAATTTACGACCGGCGGCCTATCTTGACGATCTTCGCTGACATATCTCAAACAAACCGCTGCTCTTATTAGCGTGATCGATGGGTGACCGTCGTTTTTGATTTTTGTTGACGCCTGGCGTATCATTTCATAAAGCGGCGGCTAGTATTTTATGTTGCATGCTTCAATAAAAGCAATTTAGTTTTTTATATGACTACTTTCAATTTGGAGCCTGATACTTTGTTTGATAGTACTTAACGTCCATGAGTCCTTGGGTTCATTTAGGTATAAAATGTAGTCGGCTGTGGGCAGTTTCGTGTCATACTCTTGGTCTGTAATTTCAATGATTCCTCTCTATCTTGTCACTGGCTCGATCCAGTATGCCTTGGCAAACCGGTCACTCGATGTTCCTCAGGTAGGAGATATAGTGCTTTGTAAGCGGGAGCCTAACTCACCCGTGGAGTACGCACTCTATGAGAGTTCGGAGGACTATTCACGGAACAGTAAGACCTGGCTTCTGAAGTTACAGACCTGGCTTCGATTCCAAGATCCGTCTGAGATCCCCGAGCGCGCAGTCAAGAGGATGAAGTGTATGATCCTTCTCGTCTGGGAGCCGGGAGTAGGATTTAAGGAAGCTCCCGGAGGTGGGGTCTTAGAACCTGACGTGCAAGCGACCACGAGCATCGGCGACCATACCAGTAGACAAGGATCTAACTGGCCTGGAGGAGACTGTATTGCGCTGGCTTTTACACAGCCGTGTTCTCCATTGGGTCCGACATTTCTTAGGGTAGATTTCTGGAAACATGATTACTTTGAGAAAGAATACGCAAAGCTGGTTGTACTATCAATTGTTGATTGTTCCTCCCGAGGAAATGGTGAAATTAGGACCGTTTCGATATGGCGCCGATCGAACGATACCTGGATAAGCACGGGCTCTGTTTCTGGGCCCAGGATCCTGAGTGTGGTGCCGTCGGTGAAGGCAGTCTTGGTTTGATCAGCTCGGTAGTTCTATCGTCTCCCTCACGATTACTTATCTGTAGCACGTATTACTTGAATTCTAGTCCACAGAAGTGTCAGGATCGCTTATGGATTGCTGCTTCTATTGCTTGGTTCAGTTGCCATGGTTGTAAATTCTGATAATTTTGTAAATTCTGATAATTTTGCATCTGAGACTGGATATGGCGCCGGCGCCGTGAGATTATAAAGTGCGCTATCACGGAGATTATTTGTGTACATTTCTTCTGTTGGGTATGATATCACTTGCGCTTGTCAGTTCTGGACGTTTGATGGTGATATGCATTATACTCGATTACTCACAAACCTAAACATTAATATCCAAACGTCTAAGCTGGTTATGGCGCCTGTGCCGCGAGATTCTCAAGTGCGATGTCACAGTGATTATTTGGGTGCAAATGCTTGATTGGGGATGCTATCACTTGCTCTTAAAACTTCTGGACCTTTGATGCTGATTCGCATCAAATTCGATTAGTCACAAATCTAGTCTTTAAAATCCGAATATCTCAACTTGATTGATAAATTAATGGAATTAAGATTAATCTAGTCAACGACCTTTGCGATTTGTTATTGGGCAGGTCATCATGCTATGCCAAGCCTGTCGACACATTACTTCAAGAAACCCGACGTTTCTATATAATCATTCAAGATAACTAGGTATTGGAGATGATGAAAAGAGCTGTATTATGAACTTTCAAATTAAGAGTTCCAACAAAGAAGTATGCCAGTATGCGGTTGTAAAGATTTAAGCATACTACGAAATAACGCCTTCTCGTCATAAAAATATTATATTATGATCTGTCAATGTATACAAGGTGAACTCAAGATTGCGCGATTGCATCGTTGACGAATCATTACCACTTCTACACGCAGTGCCTAAATGTCGACTATGAACTATAGCCTATGGAGTTTTTGCAATATTTTGAAGGCAAAGTTAGACACGAAAGTGAAAATCGCTGATGTCAAATGGGATTGGCGGCAGCGCCTACAATAATCTTGGACGCTCAAGCAGCGGAGTTGGTGGAGACCCGCCGACATTTGCTGGTTTCGAGACCTCGACGCCGCCTGTTGATATGGTCAGAGAAAAATGAATCAGAACTAGTGATTTCACATGGAGTCACCATATGAATCAAATGTACACTAAAAGGAGGAAGATGTGGACGGTATTGGCCCACCATAGATACTGTCAGCTCCGGATGATTCGCTTCCATGAACGCCATCCGTGTCTGATTCCGAGCTAGACTGGGAAGGAAACCCGTAGTTCTGCAACCAACATTGTGGAAATGGAACTCTGCATCCTACATGGCAACACTCCGGATACATCGCTACCCGTATTGCTAAACAGAATATATGATAAAAATGGCCACATGGAGTAGTCTCAACCTCGCGCGCCGGGAAGCCAGTGTTACACATTTCGCATCGCCGGCCATCGTCAGCGAGTGAAATGCTTGGAGCTGGGATTCGCTTCGATAAGCTTAGCTGAGTGTGATTACCGTAGCTTCGTAATGTATTGACAGCTAAGGCATGCTCAACTTCAAGTTCTTTGTATTCCTCCTGCAGCTTCTCTAGCTCCCTCTGTGCTTCTAATAGCGTTGCAAGAACGCAAGAATTCTCAAGATACCCAGGCAGATCCCAAAGCACGCGCTCAGCATGCATTCGGTCGTGCTCTAGTTTCAGAAGGTTCTCCCGAAGCTCCTGTAAATTAGCCCTAGTCTCCAGTCTCACACTGGCGTCGTGTGTCATGGCGTCAATCCTCTGGGCCTGGATGACGGCGTCCTTGACAGAAGCCGAACAACGAACATAACGCTTGTGAGTATCGCGCAGTAACCCATCGGCTTCAATGACAGCATGGCTCCCAACGCCTTCTTCCGGAAGGGCCGGTTGCTGCAACTGGTACTCCTTATTCAAAATGGCCTCACGGGCTCGGGCAATAGCAACTCGGTTTCCTGCATTGCGAGCTAGTTCACGCTTGTGAATCAAAATGGAAGCAATACGGGACGGCCTAGGGCTACATGGACTAGTTGGCATCACGAACTGCTGTACGTCAAAGCACCAAGACTGTTATACTAGTACGAGTGCTAGAACAAAGATCACACGAGAACTTGTTATGTTGCGCATTGACAGGAGCGAATACTTACATCACATATATAGTAATTCGGATTGAAGGATGTATATTTTGTCGTGGACAGAAAGTGACGAAATCCACAGTTCTGTTGGAGTTGGAAATTAAGCTGCAGTCATTGGGATCAGCAGAGTGTTCAATTGGCGCCGGCGCCAGACGGC
Source organism: Ceratodon purpureus (assembly GCA_014871385.1). Classification (NCBI taxonomy): domain Eukaryota; kingdom Viridiplantae; phylum Streptophyta; class Bryopsida; order Pseudoditrichales; family Ditrichaceae; genus Ceratodon; species Ceratodon purpureus. The sequence goes on from CM026426.1 coordinate 48,768,048, forward strand.
ATCCACCGGACAGTTCATTACCATGGCTTCTCACTCTGAACGAATTACATTGATAAATGCACTTGTGAATCTTCAATTTGAAATGTGTACCGCAGGTGATGCTGTTAAGTTATGAACAGTAAATAAATTTCAAGTGGCGCAGTTATGAACTCATTACAGTCAAATCTCTACCTGAATCTGATCAAACAGGTGGCGATTTTTGGTTATGAACTCGGGTCGGAATTACACTCAAATTTGATAAAGACCTGAATGTAGATAATCTAAGACTGTTTGTCGAAGATTACTCGGACTGCTACGTATGCTATTTATTTTGGGCAAGTAGTCGTTAAATTCCGGGCTACTAGTTGATGCCTGAGTTCGAGGAGATGTAAAAATTTACTCACATTTTTGGCTATTTCATTACATTGGGACAGCCAAAGTCGACAGTGAATTGTTCCGTGTGCAGATATTTGATTTGACGCCGGCGCCATTCGTAAGGCTCTTGGAACCGACAATGTCACGTTGATTTGGTGACACTGCATGGCTAATAATGTTTCATTCGTGGCTTGTCTCTTCACAACGTCATTCTTTTCAAGGGATCGTAGAAATCCATAAGCTTGTTTATATTGAGATTTGAGAAAAATGTGCAACTCTTTATTATAGAAAACCGTGTCGGATAATTATCATCGAGGGTACATTCTAATTTCACAATTCCAGTGTCTATATACTAAGTCTATTGCGCCTGAGATTACTTAATAATAATAATAAGACTGATCTACGAAATGATCTAGTCGAAGTTTGATTGTAGACTATCCAAAAATTTAGAGCATCTTCTGGCGTTTAAGGCAAGGTGACCTCGGCGAATTAGGCATCGGAGGAGTGGAAATTGCCTCTGTTGGCGTGGGATTCGTTTCATCTTGAGAATCACCTGCAGCAGACAAGCAATTATGAGATAATACAATGGTACTGTATTAGAATGCCGGCATCTATCTCCATGGATTTTCTATGGTGCTTGCGGAGTATCACAAATCTTACCACTCACACTGACCCCGGAGGAGTTGCTCGCAGGGATGCTCTCCATCTCACTCTCGGTTACTGCCACGCAAGGAAAACCGTATGTCTCTAGCCAGTAAGGTGGGAAATCTTCTCGACAAGTCTGACGGCAGCACTCTGGGACCATCGCCACTTGGATTGCAAGGCAAAAGATATGGTAGAAGTGGCCACAGGGAGAAATCTGAGCATCGCTTGCTGGGAATCCAGCACCGCACATCTCACATCGCCTGCCATCATCCGGTAATGGGACTCTAGGGACTTGAATACGCCTTGTGAGTCTTAGATGGGTGTGGTCCTCGTAGTTGTGGATTGTGTCCAGCGCAAGTGCGTACTCGCCCTACAGCTCACCAAGTTCATATCTCAGTCTTTTAGTTTCACGTTCTGCCTCCAATAGAGTGATGATTAGCGACGGGCGAAGTGAAAATCCTGGCTGAGCCCGTAGGAGCCCTTCTGCCACGGATCGGTCATGCTTCAACTGCGCATACTGATCTCGCAAATCCATTAGGTTTGCTGTGGTTTCAGTGCGCAGTACGGAGTCTCCAGTGGTAGCGTCAATATTTCTAGCCTGTGCCACGGCGTCCTTCACCGATTTTGCACACATCTCAAATCTACAGTGAGTATCCCAAAGGATTCCCTCAGCCTCTGCAACAACGTCCCTCTCCGCTCCTTCCTCTGGTAATGCCAGGACCTCACCCTCAAAATTAGCTTTCATCTTTCTCAACCGATCCTCAGCTAGTCCCAGCTCCACAGCGACATCTGAAGCGAGCTTATTCTTGTGAGAGACAATAGTGGCTATGCGAGACGGTCTACAACTCGACGCATAAGCAACACCTGTCGACATACTGCAGTCCTGTATATTGATGTGCTCGCTAAAACGGAATGCGCAACGAGAGCGACAGTTCGAGAGTAAAGAGTACGAATGGTTTTGGAGATGAAAGCTAGAATCCTGCAAACTATTTATACTAGTTCGAGGGCATGTTCAGGTAAATCATCTATTATGGGGGCACTCTCCGGGCTGGTCAATTTCGAACTGGCGCCGGCGCCAAACGATAATCTTCTAGCCGTTGTGAAATCGGCAATGCTTATTACACATTCATGATACCGGTTATATGATCTTGTCATGCACTTGGATATCGATCACTCGCTTGAATGTTGCAGATGAAATTGCCGGCCTTGACAGGTGGTTAACGGTAGGCGCCGGCGGGCAAATCAATGTCTCAATGAGAACAGATAATAAGCAGCTTTCATATCTTTTAGTATTTATGGCCCTTGCACTGGTCTATACCGGCCGCAGTCATTTGTTTACCTAGACTCGTTTTGAATTGGGTATCTTGGTCCTAAGTATCTTGTTCTCATAAAATTTGATTGTGACCTTTGTGATCATAGAATACTTTAGAATTGTGTAATGATCCTCCTAAAAACCATGTTCTCGTAATACTTGGATGTGATCGAACGACTACTGACTCTTAAATTACTTATACGATTAAACAAGGAAATGACATAGTCATTGAGTTCTACATTGTTTTGCAGTCTCGGCCAATTGTATTAATTTGCTAGGCATACAATATTGTCCTACTCAACCAGTCGGTATCTTCGAGTAAGTTATCTTTGCCGGCAACATCCCCACGCCATCTATGACGAGACATGGGTTGGTACTAGCCATGTCTATGTTGAACTCCAAGATCTCATCATTTCATCAACCCTCTGCCCGGCTAAGCGTGCCTGATGCGGTCGCTCGTCATGAACTGGGACTCGCAAAACTTTGTGGTAGACATGGTACATATGTTTACAAGTCATAAAGAAATGCCCAGGCTTGGTGTCTGAGACACTGTTTACAAAAAATGCACAAGTGCAGGATGGGGTTTCACTTATGGTGATTTCATATGTGACTGGTCTATTTGTTGTTGTTGAAATTGTATGCAATTGGAAGCTGTAACTGCCCAACATTCTGCTCGAGGATTCTCACATTAGCAATCATCTGAAGCCCGCATTCCTTCTTGGTATTCCAGATTCCGTCAACGTCCTCCGATTGACTTTCTTTCCCGCACGTCGAGGCGGCCTTTTCTGAGGATCTAAAGGGGAGTGATTCGGAGGCAGTGGAAAATCATATCCGCTTTCAGGTCTTCTGTCTGGTATGATTGGATCCTCAACGAGAACAAAGCCTTCGTTCCTAGTGCACTTGC